>JASDQU011379629.1:16635-40402 GCA_032191745.1 Picea mariana | reverse complement strand
AATCATGTTTTGCATGACTCTACTGCTTATCATATCATGATTTCCACTGTGTATATGAATTAGTATGAAATTCTATGGACTATTAATTATGGTAGTAACTCATATGAATACTCTGTGTAGAATGTGTTTATTTGTTTAAATGCATGAGATTTATAATACCTGTATGAGTTATGTGCAAAGTGGTGTTATAAGTTTTCTTTTAAGAGCGATTAAACCTTGGTAGCCAAAAAAAGGTGTGCTACAGTTTGGTATCAGAGCGATTAAACAAAGTAGCAGAAAAGGTGCGCTACACTTCAAAGATGAGATCTTTATCGAAGGTACCCAAGACTGGGAGGAAGTGCTCTATAGAAGGGCTAACCCAAATATGACCAAATTCAAAGAAATGACCATGGATGAACAGGTTGAGACTATAGAGCATGCAACTCAAGAAGTCATTAGTGTAAGAGAAGAAAACCGAGCAGCATAAGTGGCTGCGACACAAAGAAGGGGGATTTTATTACTAGAAGAAGCCGATAGAGATGTGCAAATATTAGGGGAAGATCCCCCACTTAATAATTTTATAGGAACTTTGAGAATTACCCCAGCTGATACAAACGAGGAGGCAGAACTAAATAATTCAAAGACAATCCCACCGGAAGAGAGTGCTGACCAAGAAAACACTAGCTCTATGTCACCACATGTAGGATCGTCAGTGACTACTACATCTCAGAAGGTCAGCAAGAGCATTGAGTGGGACTGATATGCCTAATGTCTTCACAGATTTAATCAACATATATAACGATGATGAAGGTTTAAAAAATTCGTGCATAACCCCATACCAATCACACAGGAGGAGGAACCATGGGAAACATCTTCTCCAGCTTCTGATGCTTTGGTCCCAAATCCCTAGGAAGGAGACCATGAGACTAGAATCATTCTTGACACTGTGTTTCTCAATCAACTGTGAACACAACCTCAAGATGATAGCTCTAAGAACGACTTGGATACAAGTGAACAAGAAAAAGGAACGAGGCAGCCAAAAATCAGCATCCCAATGACCGAACTCTCAGCCAATATCGATCCTTTGCCTACTTCTCCATCTAGGATAAAGACTCCATCAGCCGACGAGGAGAAACAGAAGGCCAAGTCAGTAGAACATAGAGGAAATTCCCCTGCTAAGGAACTAAGAGAACCTTACATGGAACACCTCTATATGATGGGAAGCCTAGGCAATACTCTGCTATGGGGAGATCAACAGATTCTTGAACTAGTAGACGAAATCGTCGACATACAGGCAATTTCTTATGACAGGAAAAGGAAAGCTATGATGAGAAGAACAATCAAGAAAAGGAAGCTCACGCTCAATAGCACTTTGTTCATAACCACAAAGGATACACTATTTGACACAGAAAGTGCTAAGATGACTGAGCTAATCAGAGCAGGGATGGACATAACTGATGCCACTTTAGACAAAGAAAAAAAGGATGAAAGGGAGGTAGCCTCCATGAAGAAAGAACTAGACCATCTACGAAATCAAGCAGAGTATTACCAAAATTCAACACAGGAGGTGGTACTCTTGAAGTGTGAGTTCCGAGAGATGTATGCACAATTCACAAGGGAGAGATACCTCTTCACCACTCACATAGCTAATTTCCAAGAAGATACCCTTATGGGGATGGAAACCTATAAATACATGCAACGATGGCATGAGAAGGCACACTAAGCCTTGGAATGGATATAATACATCAGAGAAGTGTAGAAGGGTCAAGATACAAAAGAGCATGGAATCCAAGTGCTGATAGACAACAACATCGGCCGAATAAGGAAGGAAACCAAACACTAGGTAAGCATGGTCCAGGAACCCCAACGAAAAATCTAGGAAAGATGGAAAGAATGTGAGAAAAGTTGGGAGAAAATCAATCAAGAAATGAGGAATATCGACTTGCTAGAGTTTGGCCCACCAGAGGATTTCTCTGACTTACGTGACATAGTTAAGCGACATGCAGAGCAAGACCAAGTGTATGAAACAAAGATTTTGCATGTTTCAAGCATGATCTAGGGTCAAGTGAATAAGTTCATGGAGCCTTCGATTAAATCTCTCCCAGTCTTACAACTCTTGAGTGTTAGACTAATCAAGTACAAAGAACGAGAAATTGAGATGAAGGAGGTCCTCTCCGCTCCAATGGATTGAGATAGGGGCGGAGAGCCAATGGCTTTCCAACAAGCTAGAGACATCACGAATGTCAAAGCACCTTCATCAATTACAATACGTTTGATGGTAACTTTTTTGTACTCCACATGGATTTGAAAGGCCACGTGGTAAGGTAAGTGAGGATTAATGTCCATGACATCAAACTTGATAAACTTTGAGCCACATGGGTCGAGAGCTAATAATTCATATAGCAAGGCATTCCTCTGTGAAGGACACATCTGAAGAACCTCCAAATTGACATCGTGCATGGGGTTTGGCCCGAATCCTTGACAACCGAGTAATTTTGGGCACCTCTGGCATTAGGATTGTGGGCAGAGCGCTTAAGTACTCCTTTCAGAATACAAGGCAGAGGTTTTGACTTATCGATCTTCAAAGGTGTTTCCGGAGGGGGAGGATCTTTGGACCTAAAACAGTCTGTGAATAATTGTAATCACGAGATCGAGTGGTACATCAATCTAAGATATGACCATATTGATGAAAAGATGACCACCAACATGTGCCGAAGGATTTTGACTCTTGCTCGATGCATTTTCAGTGTTCAAGGTCACCGAGGCCATATTTAGGTTATGTGGAAACGAGTTCGTCAAAACAGCAGGCTGCTGTGCAATGAGCCTCGAGGCTTCCTCGATTTTAGGGCACAAGTGGGTAAGGTGATCATATTTACAAAGTTTACAAGGAAACTTCACCTTCCACTTTTCTTTCTTTCCCTCACCAACATTATTATTCGATTTATCATTATTATTGTCATCCTTGGATTTGTTATTATTATTCTTCCCACCCTTACGATTATTACCACGTCCTTTTCTCTTGTTCCCTCCCGATTGCTAGTTACCATTTGGGTTTGATGATGACTGTACAGAATGCACATCCGTCAATGGGGTGGTGGAGGATGAAGCCTTAGCTTGTCCTTCTACATAATGGTTAAGAGACAAATATTTGAGATGGTTCATCACCTGGTTTGTAGTCTTATCATTTGCAGAGCCTACAACGCCATCGACATGAGGCCCGAGCCTTTGTCTAGGATCATAATTTGACCATGGTGGATCAGATAAAATTTCTTAAAGCATCCCATATTGAGTATATATAAGGTCCAATTGCTGGGCTTTGAAGACGGCTTCTTCCTCAGTTGTCACTCCAGATATAGAAACATCCTTCTAAATGTAAGGATACAAATACTTGAGGAACCATTCCAATAGAAACTCTGGAGGAATGCATAATTTAATCAACCTCTTCCCTCTACGCCACTCTTGAATATGATCAGAAATATGGGTGGCTTTATCTTTCCGAAGAGTCGACAAGATTTCTATGCTAGCATCATAACGAACCGGTAGTTGAAATTGATTGAGAAAAACCAAGACCGTCAGACTAAAAGTTCCATAGGTTCCCCCAGGTAGCTCAATGTACCACTTCACGACGACCCCGATGAGGGTGTGTTGAAATAGCCTCAAATGAATATAATCATCATTAAGGGAGTTAGATGAGCACCATAGGTGAAAATTATTCACATGATCACCTGAGTCTTCACCATTATTTCCTTAAAACTTTGGAATGTCAGAAGGAAGTTTGGTGGGGATGGGGGACCATGATGGATCATGACGCACATGGTCATTCATTAATTTCGACAAGTCTGGCAGATTCAGCGTGGCCATAAAAGGGAGTTGAGGTTGCGGCGTTTGAGCCCATGCTCTTGGGAAAAATTGGGTTTGAGAAATTTGGGGCCAACTAGGGTTTTGGTAAACACCATGGCCTTGACCGACAGGATAATATCCTCCTCCCACCTAATTCATGAAAGGTTGTAAGGGCACCATACCCCCAGAAGCAACATGATAAGGATGATATGTTTCCCCCATACGAAGGAACTTCATGATAGGGGTTTCCCATACCGTAAAACTGACTGCCTCCATATGGAACACCAAAGGACTGCAGGGGGTTCACCATAATAAAAGTGTTCATCAGAATCGACGTGGAGGAAGAGGGAATGATGGACATAATATAAGAAGTAAATTGACCTCCCATTTGAGCACTCCATCCTGGAGCATTGAAGCTAGGATTAGGCCCAGAGGAAGGAGGATTCCAAACTCCAACCGTAGAAGTCACTTCGGGAATATGACCTCCACCAAACGAGAAAGGAACATAAGGAGGCATCGTGCCCCCATACCCAAAACTAGGATTCATATTATCTGTCGAAACGAAGGATGAGAAGTGCGAAGTCATGTCAAGAATACCAAAATAAAAAGGATTAGAGGCTAAAGGTATTGATTGAGAATCATGATTCGACATACCATATAGGAATACGAAAGGATTCGTTCCCATGGGCTGAGCAAAGCTCATGGGTTGGGTAGCACTAGATAAGGGAGCCTCCAACATCCAAACTACCGATGACAAGGGAGTCGAGGGGACCCCACTAATCACAGAGGATAGGGGAGTCAAAGGGCTTCCCGAGACATTCATACCTGACTCAGTACTCATAGTAGGATGATCACGAGCCCGAAAAGTGGAGATATATGCACCATGATTACTGAATCTATGCATTTTAGAAGATGACTTCGGTAAAGGATCAAGACATGGAAGAAACTTCAAAAGACGAAGAGACCGACGAGGAGGATGGTATTTCTCCAAGATGACTCAGAACTCAAAATAAAATACAAAATCATAAGGTCGACTAATAATCATAGAGAACACTCCTAAATAAAGAAAAAGGCCAATGCAAACAAATAGGATATGATATATGAAAGGGACCTCCCGAACTAAAGTAGTTATTCCTTGCCCAAGAGGGTTCTGAGACTCCACAACAATAGAGTGGAGGTGTCATAATCAATTATAAGGAACCTCGTAGGATTCACAACACAGTTAGTCAAATCCCTTCGGAGAGGAAATCCTCCATAAATTCAGTGTGTTGTTCGATCCCTATTTGACTCAGGGTACCTGTAGAATAACCCCTCCAAGCAACCTATGTGGTTACCTATGTCAAGCAACTAGAGTCACCACGATATAACCAATGCTCAGGCGAGCATTTGAAAGTCTGGTCCACCATATGGGAAGGGTAGAAAATCCAGAAATCTTAAAAGCACCACCTCTCAAGTAGGTAAAGGCACTAGAAAGACCCCCAAATACGAATAGAACCCCATAAATATCTCTGACACTAAGAAGGTATTAAAGGGTTATCTTTGCAACCAAATTCGTGTGACCTCATGCTTAACTCCGGTGTGAGCGAAGCCTCTTGAGGACACCACTTATATAATGGGTTTCACCACTCCCTGGCCAGACACATACGTTCAATTTTATAGTCTTGAAGAAGTTTACTCATAAAATACTATTCCAAGGCCCTAGGTCCTATACTTGTTTGTGTACCCTGAAAAATAAAATCATTTCTAATCAATTTTAATTATTCAATGTTAATTTTAATGGCTTCTACTTACTCAAGAGGTGCGATCGTGAAACTAATGATATTATGAATCAACATGTATAAAAGAAGCAAATGTAAAAACACTGCTAAGTACTAGTCTTGATTTTCCATGAGATGGTATCCTTCTAAATGTTGTTTCTAAGATGTAATCTCTACAATTTCAATGAAGTGCAATATTTCCTACTATGCCAAAACTAATGTGAAGTAGCCAAAAGTGCAAATGCCATAAGTGAAATGCAATAAATAATTTTTTTTTTGTATTTTCGATATAATGAAAAGAAAATGAAAAGACTGAATAACAACCTTACAGGAAGATCCTACTACAAGCAAAAGGAGACAAGCCAAGAAGGATACCAGGAAGTAACTACTCAAACAAGTGTGCAAGGACAACAAATTAGAATGACAAGAAAGGATTTTTCCCAAAGAATTCACCAATGAAGCGAATTCCTATCACTCTGTAGGCACTTAACAATCAATAAATGGACCTAAGAAGTCTAAAAAACCAACAAAACTCACCCAACAAACACCAAACTCAACCAAAAATACTAGAGAAATAGTGTACGCGACTGCTCAGAGAAAAACTCGCGTATGTATGCACCCTAAGTTGGATTTACTTCACACACACCTAAGACTTCTTTTTCCTAATGTTTTTCCTATGTTTATTAGTCATTATTCAATCTCCTATATTTTAGGAAGAATATTCCTCTAGGGATAATATTCTCTTCAATTTGATCAGTTGAGTGGAGTATTGATGCTACATTGGGATTATCACCATGCAACATTGGGATTATCACCATGCAAAATTGGGATCATCACCAACTAATGTGCATTGCCATTGGGATCATCACCAGACTAGCGCATTACCCATGATTCCATGATCTCCTCCTCACTTCACTCTGTTTCAGTCAGTTAACTGAAGACTGATAGACTAGTTAACTCAACTAGGTGGCAGTTCACTCCCGTAACTGCCCGAGAGACTAGACTGGGTGGCAGTTTACTCCCGTAACTAATGGTGTGTGTCTAGATCACTCTAGAACACCACTATGGCGCATTGGCTTCTCCTCCAGTGAGCATTGGTTGAGTTATATAGAGTATATCATCTGTAAATTATCATTCATTCATTTGGTTAAAGATAATTCTTCCATTCTTTCTCTCATGTTTCTCTTGTCTTCTATTTTCTCTACAATTGTGTATGTCAATTCCTATATAGATCTATTCTGTGCAGGTTCAACACATTTACATGGTATCAGAGCTGATAGACTGCTAGGGAAAAGACACACCAAATTATTTTTGTAGGTACTGAAGATTGAAGACATCGGAAAAATGGAATTTTCAAAAGAATTCATTATTACACCTTAAAATTACTTTGCATGGAAGGAGAAGATGATCATGCATCTTCAAAGAAGAGGAATGTATAAGTTAACCATGAACAAAGAGATGAAACCAACATCATCCATAGACAAATCCAAGTATCTAAATCGAATGGATGAAGTATTCAGAACAATTTGCAATCTCATTTCTCTTGATCTCCTCTTTCACATATCTTCCTGTAAAACCCCCAATGAATCCTGGAACACCATGGAAGGGATTTTTGGAAAATAGGATGAGATGAGGGGACACCTACTCGAGGTGGAATTCCTCACATTGGATCCAAAAAGATTCAACAATCTCCAAGATTTCTTTACTAAATATAAGGATTTACTGTTGCAACTCAAGGCTTGCAGGGTTGATAAATCTAAGGAGGAGAAACAAATGGTTCTCACCATTCTCTCCAAACTTGGTCCTGAATTCTCAGGGTTTGTATCCACATTCCATTTAGTTAAATTCTGCTCTGGAGCCACTTGGAATATGCCTTCTCTTGAGGAATTTATCGAATCTCTAACACAAGAGTAGACCAAGCTCATGAACATGGGAAAAATCAAAGGCCCAAAGGCACATGCACTTACTATGAAAGATGACAATGGTCATCAATATACAAAATCTAAATATAAATAAAAAAGGAAAGATCATGCAAATCCAAAGAAGGAAGGGTACTCAAACCCTTCAACGATGCCTCCGGATCCAAAGGTGGAAAGGGAAGAAAATGAGAGAAATGCACATACTGCCATAAAGGATTCCATCCAGAATCCACATGTATGTAGAAACAGATAGATCTAATCACTCAAATAATTCAACAAAAAAACCTTGGAGATCTCATCCTCGAGGGTGCCAAGAAGAAGAAGCCAAAAGATCAAAATCTCAAGAAAGGAAATTCTAGCCATGCCTTGATTTCCATCAACTCCTCTCTCGATGCTTGGATCGTAGATTCAGGAGCATCACACCATATGTATGCCACAAAATAGGTCTATTCTTCATTGGATGCATACAAAGGTCCTCCTATTCTGATGGGGGACAACTCTCTAGTCGAGGTCATTGACAAAGGAAGGATTGAACTCACCAACGAAAGCTTTGAGAATGTGCTTCACATTCCCAAACTTTCCGTCAATATTCTCTTCGTGTATCAGATGAAAAATTCCAGCATCGGAAATAAATCCATATTGACACCTGATGAAGTGGAAATCTATGGCATGAAAACCAATTCCAGGGTTGCTACCGGCGAGGTAAATCATGAATATAGGCTTTACACATTTTCTGAATTTATTGAACCAAATTTTTCTTTACTGCTTACCCATGCTGATGAAAACAGTAGGATATGGCACGAAAGGTTTGGGCATTTAAATTTCATATATATGCAAAAAATTAGCAAGCAGGGAATGGTTGATGGTCTACCCGATATCCACTTCTCCAAAGGAACTTGTGAGGGATGTGTTCTTGGAAAACACCCTCAAGAGAAATTCGATAAAGGAAAGACTCAAAGACATTCCTCTACTTTAGATCTGATTCATAGTGATATCGTGGGCCCTTTTCCGCATTCATCAATCAACAAAGCAAGGTACGTGCTCATTTTTGTTGATGATTTCTCATGCTTCACATGGATTTTCTTTCTCAGGAAAAAATCAAAGGTCTTTCGACAACTCAAAGATTTCAAAGCCCTTTTTGAGACACAGTCAGGAAAGAAAATCAAAATCCTTCGAACTGATAATGGGGGAGAGTATGTAAACCATGAGATCCAATATATTTGTCATGAGGCAGGGATTTATTTGCAACACACGGTTCCCTATAATCCACAACAAAACGGAATTGCTGAACTGAAAAATAGATCTCTAAAAGAGATGGCATATTGCATGCTACATGCAAAGTCACTTCCACAAAGATTATGGGACGAATCAGTTAATTGTGCAACCTACATAAAAAACAGATCTCCCCATAGATCTGTCAAGGATAAGACCCCCTACGAGGATTGGAGTGGCCTCAAACCAGAAGTGACCCACTTTCGTATTTTCAGTTCACATGCATGGGCCCGGATTCCCTTTGAAAAGAGGAAGGCACTTGATCCACAGAGAAAAAAGTGTATCTTTGTTGGATACCTCGACGGTGTGAAGTGATACAAACTTATTGATCCTTCCTCAGACTGGCTCATCATTGAGTGAAGTGTCCAATTCGAGGAAAGTGTCTCGTATGTACCTCAACAACCATATGCAGACACCTTTGTTCTTCCACTTGTCATTGATGATGAGCATGCACATGCCGACTCTTCTTCAGATGAGAGTTCCAATTCAGAGGATTCAGATGATCCAGATACATATTCAGTACAATCAAATGCAGATTCAGTGCATGCAGATGCAGATGTAGAGCCAGAGCTGAGGCTTAAGTGGGCTTAGACTACTCTTCAGGATGTAGAGGATCTTATTGGGGATCCAACTGATACTAGGAGGACTCGATTTCATTTCGAGGAACCTCCTCTTGCACTCACTTCCATTGAACCATTGACACCCATGAATCTTTTCTTGGTTCAGTCTTTAGATCCACAGTATTATGGTGAGGCTGTTGGAAATCCCTTTTGAGAATCTACCATGCAGGAGGAGTACAACTCCCTCCTCGAGAACCAGACTTGGGATCTGATTCCCCTTCCTTCAGGAAGGAAACTTGTCAAGTGAAAATGGGTCTATAGGAACAAGAGCCCAATGGATGGACAAATTAGCAGATACAAAGCCAGGCTAGTTGCCAAAGGTTTTCAACAGATGCATGGCATTGACTATGATGAGACCTTTGCTCCAGTAGTGAACATGGGTTCCATACGTTTGGAACTTTCCATTGTGGCAACCGAGGGATGGGAAGTCCATCAGATGGACGTGAAGAATGCATTTATTCACGATGATCAATCTCAGGAGATATATATGGAGCAGCCCCATGGATTTATGCAAGATTAATCTTTTGTCTGTCGACTGAAGAAGTCTCTTTATGGCCTCAAGCATGATCTAAGGGCATGGTATGCCAAGATGGACTCCTACCCACTGTCACAGAAATTTTTACGTTGTAAGTCAGACCCGAATGTTTACACGCCCATGATGACTGACTCACTTCTACTCCTAGTTCTGTATGTTGATGATTTGTTGATCACCATTTTCTCGACTTCAACGATTGCTGCAGTCAAGAGGATTCTGCATGACAGGTTCTTGATGACGAACATGGGTCCACTACACTTCTTCCTTAGAATTGAGATTAGTCAGGATGCATATGGAATCAAACTGTCTTAGGCCAAGTATGCACACGATATCCTTGAGATATTTCACATGAAAGACTATAAGTTTGCTCCAACTCCTTCTGTATCAAGAGTCAAACTTGAGGATGGAGGGGACACTCCACTAGTTGGCAACACACTGTATAGACAACTAGTGGGGAGCTTGTTGTATCTCACACACTCCATACCATAATTCTCCTATGCAGTTTGCGTAGTCTCCAGGTTCATGCAGGAGCTTCATGAGCTACATTGGAAGGCTGCAAAGCATATCCTTCGATACGTACAGGGCACCATCACCTTTGGGATTCACTATTCAACAGACTCTACATTGAACCTCATCGGGTTCACTGATTCTGACTAGGTTGGTGATAACATTGATCTTAATTCCACATCTGGTTACTCACTTAGTCTTGGTTCTGGGCCTATCTGTTGGTCGAGCAAGAAGCATGCTGCTATTTCTCTATCTTCTACCAAGGTAGTGTACATAGGGGTAGTTAAAATAACCATTCAGGCTATGTGGCTACAAAATTTTCTCACTAAATTGGGCATTTAGTTTAATCAACTGATCGTCATTTGGTGTGACAACTAGAGCACTCTGAAGTTCTGCAGAGATCCAGTTCATAGGCAGTGGACGAAGCACATCGAGATCCACATGCACTACATCCATAACTTAGTACACGATGGGATCATCGACTTACATTTCTGTCCTTCAACATAATAGACTATAGACATCTTCACCAAGACCTTCACTGAGCAGAAGTTCCATTCTCTGTGCAGTCATCTTCGAGTGAAGGAAACAATTGCCTAACAATGGTTAGTTTGTATTTGGATACCTAACATGGCCTCGTTGCCAAGACCCATTCTTTATTTTCACCATAGTGATGTTCAGGGGGGTGTTGGAGTTACTTCACACACACCTAGGAAATTTTTTTTCTAAGGTTTTTCCTATGTTTATTAGTCATTATTCAGTCTCCTATATTTTGGGAAGAATATTCCTCTAGGGAGAATATTCTCTTCAATTTTCACTTCAGTTTGATCATTTGAGTGGAGTATAGATGCTACATTGGGATTATCACCATGCATCATTAGGATCATCACCAACTAATGCTCATTGTCCTTGGGATCATCACTAGATTAGCGCATTACCCATGATTCCCTGATCTCCTCCTCACTTCACTTTGTTTCATTCAATTAACTGAAGATTGATAGACTAGTTAACTCAGCTAGGTGGCAGTTCACTCCCGTAACTGCCCGAGAGACTAGACTAAGTGGCGATTTACTCCCGTAACTGCTGGTGTGTGTCTAGATAACTCTAGACAACTACTATGGCGCATTGGCTTCTCCTCCAGTGCACAATGGTTGAGTTATACAGAGTATATCATGTGTAAATTATCATTCATTCATTTGGTTAATGAGAATTCTTCCATTCTTTCTCTCCTATTTATCTTTTCTTCTATTTTCTTTGCAATTGTGTATGTCAATTCCCAGCTAGATCTATTCTGTGAAGGTTCAACACATTTACACCCTAAAGGAAGATAGCCCACATATGTACGCACCTTGTCAAGGGAAATCCTACGTATGTCAAGGAAGACACTTCCTGGGAAAGGGTTAAGCCAATAAACTCAGATACAAGGAAAAATATAGGCTATCAAGCAACAAACAACAGAGAAACTCAGGCAAACAAAGATCAAATAAAGGAGAAAAACACCCAATACCCCCAAAAATGAGATCTCCCTAGTGGAGTCGCTAATTCTGTTATGAGGAAAATCTCTCTATGGCTAGGGGAAAACTGTTGGGTATGTGTTATATTCTTTGGATGACTAGACCTAGTGTTTTCTATTATGCGTCGAGTGCACGGGGGTTCAGGGGCAACACCCCCCGAGAATTTTTTTTTTCTTAGGGAAACATGTCTCGTTTTTTTACTTCGATTTCGTGTCACCTCGATTTTTGTGTCCATTGTTGGGCGGTTTTTAGACACATGGTTTTTGCCGATGGTTTTCTATTTCCGGTTAAGTAATTAGGGTTGTTGACTAATACAGGTCAATGGGTTAGGGTTATGGATGCCGCTGGCTCCTATATGTATATTGTATTGTAAACAATGTATCACAATGAATGAATATAGAATATGCTGATTTTCCCGGTTTGGATTTCCAGGGGAAAAATCTCTGTGTAATGTTTGTATTTTCCATTGTATCTTTTCTGTTCTTTTACTGAAAATCTCTTTGTAGTAAATAATTGTACAAGGTTAAAATCTACATTTGGTATCAGAGATTTGTTGGCTTCAGGGGGATGCCTTTATGGTCAAGGGTTTGGCTTGGGACTGTGATAAGCCTTGTTATAGTGGGAGATCTGTGGTATAGATTTTTCAGGTGAAAAGAAATGGAAAGCAATTCAGAAATGGAGATCAAGAAGTTTAATGGGAAAAGTTTTGAGCCATAGAAGCTCAATATGGAAGATTTGTTGGTGTACAAAGATCAATGGATCACGGTGGATCCAGGTACTGCAACTACAAGAACTTCAACATATGACTGGAAAAAGTTGGATCGGAAGGCGAAGATCACAATTCAACTGTGTCTCTCAGATTCAGTGTTACTAAATGTGTCATAGGAAGCTAAAACCAAGGATTTATGGGATACGTTGGGGAAGTTGTATCAATGTAAGTCCCTAGTAAATAAACTAGTCCTGAGAAAGAAGTTGTATAACCCGAGGATGAGAGATGGAGACTCGGTGGAAGAGCATTTCAATGCCTTCAATATTGTGGTAAGTTAGTGAGTATCTATTGAGAGAAAAATTTCAGATGAAGATAAGTGTATCCGTTTACTGTGCTGTTTACCAGACTCGTGGGATAGTCTATTTTTGGCCATAGGTAGTAATACAACTACCTTGAAGTTTGATGAAGTGGTCTCATCCTTGTTGTCAGACGAGGTGAGATGAAAGAACATGGAAGGACATAGCATAGATACATTATTTGTAGGAGGATGCTCCCAGGAAAGAAATAGATCTAATTCCTCAAGTGGGAGATCTAAGTCTAAGGGTAGATATAAATCTCCTAGAAAGTTTGTAAAGTTATGCTAGAGATGTGGAAAAGAAGAGCACTACAAGAAACAATGTAGATACAAAGTTGGGAAAAAGAAGGGATCTAAATAATCTTCTTCTACAAAAGAAAATAACTCCAAGGAAGAAGGAGGGGATGTGTACTTGGATTCTTCAAGCACACATGTAGATCATGAGGCATGGTTGGTTGAATCAAGTGCATATTTCCATATGACTCCCCATAGGGAGTGGTTATGTGAATATGAAAGGTATGCTGGAGGTAATGTTTTCCTAGGTGATGACTCGACAACCAAAATCATAGGTCGAGGAAAAGACAAGTTGAGGCTCATAGATGGAACTATTAGAACACTACCTGGTGTTCTGCACATCCCATGATTAGCCAGAAATTTGATTTCTGTAAGCAAAATGGACAATGTAGGAGTAAACAAAATATTTTAAATGGAAACCTACAGGATGGTTCGAGGAGCAATGGTGCTGCTAAAGGGAGCTAGGGTTGAAACTCTTCATAAGCTACAAGGAAGCACTATCAATGATGGGTGTAATATTTCCATTGTTCTTGATATTGGAGTTGAAGAAGAAAGAACTCCATAGTCTCAAAAGAAAACATTATGATGTGGCATCACAGTCTGGGGAATATTGGAGAGAAGGGTCTTCGAATACTACACGGTAAAGGTACGATTGAAGGTATGTCTATCTTCTCTCTGGATTTTGATTTATGTGAACATTTTGTATATGGGATGAAAAATCGGGTAAGATTCCCCTATGGTGCAATGAGGGCAGAAGGAATTTTACAGCTAGGTCACAGTGATGTGTTTGGACATGTGTCGGTTCCATCATTGGGAAAATTTGTGTACTATGTCTCATTTATAGATGAATTCTCGAGGAATAATTGGATATATTTCCTCAGGAAGAAATCTAAAGTCTTTGAAAGGTTTAAAGAGTTTAAGGCTCTTGTTGAGAATCAAACAGAGAAAATAATTAAGGTGCTGAGGACAGATAATGGTGGAGAGTTCTACGAGAATAAAATTGAAGAATTCTGTAAGAAGTGCAATATAGAAAGGGAGAATAATACTCCATATACACCTCAATAGAATGGAGTTTCCAAAAGGATGAACAAGACGTCGATGGAAAAAGCAAGGTGCATGCTCAGTGGTGCTGAGTTAGGGCAAGAATTCTAGGCAGAGGCAGTGGGTACTGCATGTTACTTGGTCAACAGATCACCCTAATCAATGCTCTATGACAAGGATCCATAAGAGGTATGGACTTGCAAGAAACCTTCTCTCACACATCTAAAGGTATTTGGCTATAAGGCCCATGTTCATGTTCCAAAGGAAAACATGAGTAAGCTAGATAAGAAGGCTGAAAAGTGTATCTTTATTGGGTATAAAGATGGTCTCAAAGGTTATAATATTTAGAACCCCTAAACTAAGAAGGTTGTTTATAGTCGAGATGTGGTATTTAGAGAAATGAAGGATGTTGTTAAACATGAAGTCCTACCAAGTAAGGAAGAACCAGAGAAAATACAGTTTGATTTAAAGGATGATGAATCAGACTCTACAGAAGGAAAAGAATCAGAAGAAGACGATCCTCATACTCCAATATTGAGGAGATCGGTTCGTTAAAGACGACTACTGAAAAAGTATACTCCATCTGGTTTCCGTTCAGATTTTTCTTTGTCTATTACTGATGATGCTCGTAGAACTGTCAGGCAGGCAGTGGATTCAGAGGATGGAAAACTCTGGAAAAAGACAATGGATGAAGAAATGGTATCCTTGTATAAGAATGATGCTTGGGATCTAGTGGATTTGCTAACTAGAAGAAATCCCATTGGAAGCAAATGGGTATTTAAAAAAAGTTGAATGCCGAAGGAAAAGTGGAGTAATACAAATCTCGGTTAGTAGCAAAGGGTCATTCCCAGTTTGAGGGAATTGATTTTGGTGTGACTTTTTCTCCAGTTGACAAGTTATCTTCTATAAGATTTATGTTATCTATTGCTGCTACATTCGATTTTAAAGTAGAATAGATGGATGCAAAGACAACATTCCTACATAGGGATACAGGAGAAGAAATCTATATGAAGCAATCAAAAGGATTTGCTGTGAAGGGAAAGAAGGATCTGGTATGCAAGTTGAAAAAGTTCCTGTATGGTTTAAAACAATCACCAAGGATGTGGTATCAAAACTTTGATACTTATATGCTAGGACCTTGCTTCACAAGAAGCAAATAGGATCACTGTGTGTATTTTAAATTAATTGGTGATCATTTGATTTATTTGGTCTTGTATGTGGATGGCATGTTGCTGATAGGAAACAACAAGGAGATTATCCAGGATGTAAAAACTCAGTTGTCCTCTAAATTTGACATGAAGGATCTCAGTGCTGCAAATTTTATTTTGGGCATGGAAATTAAAATAGATTAGAAAAAGAGGAAACTCTGGTTAAATTAGAGAAAATATGTCGAGACAATATTCCAGGGGTTTATTATGCATAAATGTAAACCGGTCAAGGTCCCTATTCCTGTTGGTGTAAAGTTATTTGCGGATCAGTGTCCCAAGACACAGAAAGAGGAGGAGGAAATGTCTCGTGTTCCATATGTGAGTGAAGTTGGCAGTTCGATGTATGCAATGGTATATACTGGACCAGACATTGCACATGCAATGAGAGTTTTGAGGAGGCATATATTAAAACCAGGGAAGGAGCATTGGACAACAGTAAAAAGGGTTTTCAGGTATTTGCGTGGCACTACTAGCCATGTGTTGGTACAGGGGAATACCCAGGGTTCAATGCTTTAACAACACACCAACAAAACCCTAACTACCGGCCCTTTCAACAACACCTGTGAAGCAGATGAAGTCTCACCCGAGGTAGAGACAAGGGGGGTTGCAGGACTCAAGTGTCTGCAATCTAGGTGGGACATAGATATGTGATCTCAATGCTTTAACAAAGCACTTAGTAGTTGACATTCATTAGTCTTTAACCATTTATTCCCATCGCAGGTAAAACCCTAATTACAGAACAACGCAATATTTAAAAAGATCTAAGCATATCTGACCATTTAGCACATAGCATCAACAGATCTAGCATTCATCCAATTTATTAAGCACTGAGCTACTATATTAGATCTAAGCATATTTGACCATTTAGCACATAGCATCAACATATCTAGCATTCATCCAATTTATTAAGCACTGAGCTACTATATTAGATGCATCGAACATACACAAATATTCAACACTAAGCATAAATCACATTAATGACACAAAACAATCAAAACACATGATATATGTGGTTCACCCCCAGCATATGGCTACGTCCACCAACTCTTCTTCTCTTTGTTATCTTATTTCAATGCACAGAGCCACAAAACCAACTCCGCATAGGATAGGAGATCTGCGCGCACCTCGCCAGATCCTCCTTCCTCAAGTTAGGTCACAACACAAAGCCTTCTTGCATAATCTGCACACCAACTTCTTACAATCACTTTCACTTAGCTCTGCAAGTCTTAACACATAGTATGCACAAAACCTCTAGCTCCGCACTAAGCTAATTATACTAGGTCTCTCTACCATGTCTTCTTACATCGCCTAGATATCTATTTATACATTACAAATGGGGCCTAAACATGGGTAAACCATGGGTTGAAATCCCATACCCATTACATAAACCCTAATCCCAAAAATCTCACAAAAGGGGGTGATATCCCATGATCTCCGCTTCACTTGGTGCTTTGCCTTCGACTAGCCTGTCGAAGTCCCCAAAATGGTCAAACACGACCAAGGTTCTCCAAAACTTGGTCGAGGGCCAACAAGCCCCCAAAAATCACCTGTGACTTGTCTCGAGTCACTCTGATCTGGGAAACTCTGCTTTGAAGGCCTCGATCTTGGCTCGAGATGCTTTGACCTACTGCTTCGATAGAGCCTCCTGCTCGATGAACTCCTGAATAACTTTCTCGGTCACTGGTCCTTCCAATCGCTATTCCACCGTGGTGACTACTTGTTCTAGCTGTGCACCTTGTCCCTCAATATCCTCAAAAAGTGTGCATGCTTCATCCTGCATTGGCTGTAGCCTCTGGGTCACTTTCATGACTTTACTCTGGATGGCATGGACCTATTGCTAAATGGTGCGTTGTTCCCGGGACCTTTTCATCCTCTTGACTGTTGGCATTAGCTTCAACTATGCTTGTACTGTCACTGCTTGTTGCTTTTCCTCTTAGAGCTGTGACTCCAATGTCCTTAGTTTTGGGTCTTCTGCAAGGCGCTCGTAGGTCTGTGCACTTTGACTACTTAATTTATTTCATTCTAAGGCTAATGCCTTGATTCTTTCTACCGCGCTTCGAGCAGTTTATTCCCTCTGATCTCACACTTCTTGTGGAGCGCTTGGCATGGACTGCAGTTCTAGTTCGACCACTCTTGCTTGAAGTTTCTGAATGGCTTCATAGAGCTTCTCCACTTGACTCTCCACTGTGTCTTCTTCTATCTGTGCGAGGCCTAACACAGAGCGAAGTGCTCTGGTGACTGCCTCCTTGAATCCCATCTGCTCTGTGAGCAACTATTCATTTTCCTTCTGGATCTACACTTTATCCTCTGCAAACTTCGCCTGGAGGTCATCTTTCTCTTGCTGTGAAATCCGACATTGCTCTAGGGCTTCTTCTTTTGCTTGCTTTAATGCCTCTGTGGCCTGTTCCTTTTCCTCATGGACCCGGTGAAGGTGATCCTCGGTCGAGTCTGCTAATCTATGTAGCTGGGCAGGCTCATTTCCTACTTCTATGTCCCCTGCTGACAACTATGCAATAGACACTACACAGCTCAAATAAAGAGCTTGCTGTACCCCTTTGAGCTTCGCCTCGATCCTATCAAACATTGCCTCTTGTTTGGCTTCGCTTTGCTGCAAAATGTCCTCTGAGGTATCTGATACACCATCGATGATGAGGTCAATATCATCTACCGTGAGCACAGTCTGAAATGGAGGTTTATTGGCTTTTGAATTCTTTCACGATGAAGGTTTCTTCGAGGAACCCTTTCTTTTCTTGGATGTCTCAGCCTTTGTGATGGGATCCTTAGGCGGTGTTGCTTCGCCATGATCTTGTTTGTTTTCTTCCCCTTCATCCTCTTCTTTGTATACTTCATCACCTCCTCCTCCTTCAAGTGAATCTGGTGTAGTTTCCTTTGATGCACTGCTCAATTCCTATACCTCTTCCTTATTTTTCTTCTTGCTGCTGCTGGGTGCATCATATTTTTCACGAGTGACTACAGGACTTCCGATGAGGTCAGGGTCAAAGAGTTCTGTCTGTTCGACCGATACAAGGAACTCCGCAGGCCATTCCTTGGTTATTTCTTACATGTTCTCCTCTGTGAGTTTGTAATAGGACTGGAGATCTTCTTTGTGTTCGTGTCCGCACATAGTGATATAGATGAAGTGGCTGTCTGCGTGGAACTTCGCAAGTGGCCTGAACCTATGCAGAGTGTTCGAGGTCATGCGAGGGAATGATTCAATGGCCCTCTTCAGCTGTAGATAATAGGTGTGGAACACCACATTTGACTACCAATGCTTCGCCATGTCGCTCAAATACCATAGCATAGTGAACTTCGTAGCTAGTGGTTCAGATGACTCAATTTCAGGGAAGGTCTCTCCTTCCGACATCTCCCAAGAAATGAAGGCAATGAGGATCATCAACCAACTAAAATGGAACTCATAGCCCTGATCCCAAGCTTCGCGGTAGTATTTCGCTAACTGGTTGAAGAGGTAGCTTGCCCAATTCATTTGCATCCCTTCAACACATTTTCCTACGAGGTCAACGACAAACCTCGTGACCTGCGTTGGCTTGTTCTTCCTGACAAGCTTACCAATGATCAACTAGAAGGCTAGGTGCATTGCACCATTTTGGATGGAGGATACCTTGTAGCCCCGCTTCCCTTTATCCACATCGTTGTAGGTTTATTTTATGCGCTGCGCTAGGGCGTGATCTGCAACCTTCCCTGGGTAAAAATTCTGGGGATCTGGTCCTTGCATGCTTAATCCAGTGATCCGATGGATCAACGCCGGATCTACTATGATGCGTCGATCCAACCATAGGTAACCACCATGGTAGCATTACAGGAGGAATTTAACGCACGCGTTAACCTCCTGATGTCTGCTAAAGTGTGGTATCTTCATCACATTGAGGATGGTGGACCTCGTGATGTCCATAGTCCACGGCTGGGGGATTAACTTCGACTTCTTCCCCGTTGTTTTTGTCAAATACTTGTGTGGTGCGAGCATGCCATAGTTCTTGTGGTCTACTAAGTTGAAGTCAATGATATTTAGTGTCATAATATGTCCTAACTGCAGTCCAACTATGCGTATCCCCTTTAAGAGGTACGCGGTAATTAGTGTATAGTCTAAGTTCCTCGGGATGGTATCACGACTAATCGCACCAGCTAGAGGTGGGATATAGTCAGGCATGATTGATGGGATGAGCTTCACATTGTCCAAGTTGTCGCGGTGCTTGCTTCTCTTCTCTGTCGTAGTTCAAGAGGGCCCATTTCGACGTGAAGTTGATGGGGATGCTTGCACTCCTCTCGTCGACGAGGCCTGTACTTCTGCGGATATGACCTTCTCAGCCATGAGGTCTATGAGTACTTCTTCAATGATTTTTCCTATTGTTCTAAGGTCACCTGACATACACGCTTAAGATTAGATATCTCAGGTCGATGAACAAACATCAAGGTAGCAGAATGGATGGCGAGGTTACAATACAATAAGCACTGCGCAAACACGATTATTTCTCTGTGGGTTCGGATAATCACAATTTGCGAAAGTGTCCTTGGTGCAACATTCAACGGGATAAATAGCTAACATCGTAACAGACTCCTCCAATGGGCAGGAATGCCTTGATCAATACAATCCCATCCATTATGGCGCGGTCCCAATGGTCCAATGGTGAACGTTCTGGCAATAACTTCATTTCTAACCGTTCTGGAGTGTCATTCTAACGATCAGGATGCCTCCAACGGTCATATTGATTCTCCATGGTGAAGTGCCAGTCGGTGCTATTCTCCTATTCCAGCGAGGTTCAAGTTCTGCAAGCCTTCCTTCTATGAAGTCCTCTATGGAACCTCCTACAAATTTTCTAGCTTTGCTTTCCTCTTGCTGAGCTTTCTAGCTTTTTTTCCTGTGATCTGCGTCTCTGGATTCCTCTTTCCATTCTTGTTCTTATCCTTTATTATCATAGTAACTTCGTGCTGTTGAGGATCTTTCCCAAGGCTCGAGGATGATACTTCTTCTCTTTCTGTTTCTGGAGTAGGTGCTCTACTCTCCTGCATGGATAGGTTCTTTAAGCCTTCTTGTGTTCTTTCAACTTCGACAACTACAAGTCTCTAGTGTTGCTTCGACTTGTCCTCTTGTTCTTTTATTAAGTGTTCTATTCTCTTAGCCATCAAATCCCTTAATTCTTGCTTTTTCTGTTCTATAGCTTCCTCTTCTTCTCTCCTTCAGATCTGATATCTCTCGATCCAAGTCTTTCCTAACAAAATTCCAAAGGGAGCGCTGTTCTCAGCAAACTTAATGACCTCGAATTCTTCTTTTGTCGATATTCCATGAGCAATCATGGGTACATGGGCAAGTCTTACACATAGGGTTATCGACTTTCCTTTAAACAATCCTATTCCTCTTAATGAAGGAATCATAGTAGGATTTCTTAATATTTCCCAAGTACTTTCTGTCATAATGTTTACTTGTGTTTTTGCATCCAATACACAGTCTATGTCGAAGTCTCCTATTCTTGTTTCGATGCAGTCTTTCTCTTTTAAAATCTCCGATAAACTAATTTCTCTGTGATCATTCAGTGTTTCTTTCATCTGCAATAATATCGCCTCTGATTCTTTCTTGTTATTTATCATATTGTTAGTGTCTTGACCTTCCTCATGGTCTTCTTGTTTCATGTTTATCTTCTCAACTTTAGCAATCATTCTAGGGCAATCTAAAACTTCATGTCTAGTAGCTTTACAACAAAGGCAAATGGGGATTCTACCAGGGCATTCCTTAGCAATATGTCTCGGTCTTCTAAAATTATAACATAATGTCAATCCTCTCTTTCTCTTAAACGATCCCCAACCTTTCTTGTACTGCGCACTGGGATCATAGTGATAGACATGCGAAAAATTATTTCTAGGATCCTGCATCCACTTGTTAGTCCAAAAATTTTTTCTATGCATAGGGATAACATATCTTTCACTATTTTTATCAGATCTATTCATATCATATCTTCTTTCTTCTAGCCGTGCCCTAGTTTTCAGACTAGGACACAATTTATCAAATATACCTAGATCCATTCTTCCGAAACAAAAATTTCCACTTATATTACCTTTATCAGAGCACAAAGATTTAAGATATTACCTCTTTTCTTCAGATCATGCTTCTCTTCTTAGCACAGAGCTTCATAAATCAAGTAGAGTACTGTGTACTACAACCACAGATCTACGCACAGAGCTTTCTCTTTTCCTCAGTTCCCAACAATCACAGTTTCAGGTCCCGGCAACAGAACCATTTGTTGGCACAGGGGTAGACCCAGGGTTCAATGCTTCAACAATGCACCATCAAAACCCTAACTACCGGCCCTTTTGGAAACACATGTGAAGCATATGAAGTCTCACCCGAGGTAGAGGCAGGGGGGTTCTAGGACTCAAGTGTCTGCAACCTAGCTGGGACACAGATCTGTGATCTCAATGCTTTAACATAGCACTTAGCAGTTAACATTCATTAGTATTTAACCCTTTATTCACATTGCAGGTAAAACCCTAATTACATAACAACGCAGTATTTAACAAGATCTAAGCATATATTACCATTTAGCACATAACATCAACAGATCTGGCATTCATCCAAGTTATTAATCACTAAGCTACTATATCAGATGCATATAACATACAAAAATATTCAACACTAAGCATAAATCACATTAATGATACAAAACAATCACAACACAGGATATACATGGTTCACCCCCAGCGTGGGGCTACGTCCACCAACTCTTCTTCTTTTTATTATCTTCTTTCAATGGACAGAGCCACAAAACCAAATCCACATAGAACATGAGATCTGCACGCACCTCGCCAGATCCTCCTTCCCCTAGTTAGGTTACAACACAAAGCCTTCTTACACAGTTTGCACACCAGCTTCTTACAATCACTTGCACTTAGATCTGCAAGTCTTAACACATAGCATGGACAAAGCCTCTAGCTCCGCACAAAGCCGATTCTACTATGTCTCTGTACTGTGTCTTCTTACATCACCTAGACATCTAATTATACATTACAAATGGGGCCTAAAAATGGGTAAAACCATGGGCCTTGTTTTTCGTGTCACCTCGATTTTTGTTTCCATTGTTGGACAGTTTTTCGACACATGGTTTTTGACGATGGTTTTCTATTTCCGGTTAAGGAATTAGGGTTGTTGAATAATCTGGGTAATTGGGTTAGGGTTTTGGATGCCGCTGGATCCTATATGTATATTGTATTGTAAACAATGTATCACAATGAATGGACATAGAATATGTTGGTTTTCCCGATTTGGGTTTCCAGGGGAAAAATATCTATGTAATGTTTGTATTTTCCATTGTATCTTTTCTGTTTTTTTACTGGAAATATGTTAGTAGTAAATAATTGTACAAGGTTAAAATCTACATTTGGTATCAGAGCTTTGTTGGCTTAAGGGGGAGTCGGGATACCTTTGTGGTCAAGGGTTTGGATCATGATTGTGATAAGCCTTGTTACAGTGGGAGATCTGTGGTATAGATTTTTCAGGTGAAAATAAATAGTGAGTAGTTCGAAAATGGAGATCGATAAGTTTAATGGGAAAATTTTTGAGATGTGGAAGCTCAATATGGAAGATCTGTTGGTGGAAAAAGATCAGTGGATTGCGGTGGATCTAAGTACCGCACCTACAGGAACTTCAACAGACGACTGGAAAAAGTTGGATCGAAAGGTGAAGAGCACAATTCGACTGTGTCTCTCACATTCAATATTACTAAATGTGTCATAGGAAAATACAACCAAGGATTTATGTGATAAGTTGGGGAAGTTGTATCAGTCTAAGTCCCTAGTAAATAAACTATTCCTGAGAAAGAAAATGTACAACCTGAGGATGAGAGATGGGGACTTGGTGGAAGAGCATTTCAACACCTTCATTGCTGTGGTAAGTCAGTTAGTATCTATTGAGATTAAAATTACAGATGAAGATAAGTGTACCAGTTTACTGTGCTCTTTACCATACTCGTGGGATAGTCTGGTTGTGGCCATAGGTAGTAATACAACTGCCTTGAAGTTTGATGAAGTGGTATCATCCTTGTTGTCGGAGGATATTAGACGAAATAACATGGAAGGACATAGCACAGATGCATTATTTGCAAGAGGATGCTCCCAGGAAAGAAATAGATCTAAGTCCTCAAGTGGGATATCTAAGTCCAAGGGTAGATCTAAATCTCTTGGAAAGTTTTTAAAGGTATGCTAGAGATGTGGAAA
>JASDQU011379625.1:23942-37061 GCA_032191745.1 Picea mariana | reverse complement strand
TGAGATTATATCTGTTAGGAGTGTTGTTGGCTTTTCCCCCTCTACTCAACTTGTTGATTTGAGTGTTGATAAGGGATTCTTCATATGCAGATTGAGTCAAATGAGGAAACGGGGAAGTGTCCTCGATGCAGTGGATCTCAGGGTCGAGTTCATCCACCTCCTCCCCTTCCTCATGAGAAACTAGGTTGTTCTGGAGAGGGGTTTGAATCTTCTGATCATCTCTATCTCTGCTCCTTTGTTCCCTTGGGAAAGCCTGTGGCACATTTTTATTAGGCTTCCTGAGGCCCCGGCAGAGGACATTGGCTTCACTTCTAATTCCCACCTTTCCATCCTGGCAGAAAGTGATTTTAGCACTCTAGTTGTCTCATCTGTCTAAAGGGGCAGTGGAGAGGAACTGGATGGGGAGGCTTCAGGCCTCTTCCTAGATATGTTTCTATCAACAGTGTTCCTGAGTCGGTCAACAACCAATATGTTAGATTCTACCTCCACGGTTGCATCCTGCATGTGGGCCAGAGTAGTGGCTCTTCTTTCCCTCAACAAAAGGCAGAAATCGAGATCAAAGGTGCTAGCATAAGTGATCTTTGCAGAGGCTTCGGAGGGTTTTATCTCAGCAAGGATTTTATTGTACATTTTATTGAATCTCTTGGAGAAGTCAGAGACAGACTCCCCTTCTTTTCTCTTCAAAGACCCAAACTCTGTCATGTAATACATGAAATCTTTTTTTATCTTCCCACTGTCTCAAAAAGGCACTATCCAAAGCTTCGATCCCATCAATAGATCCAGGAGGCAGGGCCTTAAACCATTTTCTAGCCTCGCCTTGAAGACTATGGACAAAAATCCTCATCCATACGTCTGCATGCATGATAACATTATCATCTGTAAAACTGTAAAAGGCTTCTCGGTGCTCTTATGCAGTTATGTCCCCCTCGCCTGTAAACTTGGGCAACTGCTTGAGGTAACCATCTGCTGGGAGGGAATTGAGAGGCTGGGGTAACACAAGGGGAGCATACCTAGCGGCTATAATAGCCTCCATTCTGGTCATAGGGGGATTTGCTCCTGCCATAGGGATATTATGTGGAGGAGAACTCAGAGGAGAAGGATCTCGAAAAGGGGATACTGGGGATGAGATTCTAAGTGATGTGGGAAACAATAGGGGATTTAGGGAGAAGGCCAACGGGTTTAAGTCAACAGATGCTTCTCTTTGTGCAGAAGCGGTAACAATAACAAGAAAAGGAGTGGTAAAGCTAGGAGTGGGGAAATCTTTTGTGGTCCTGGGTCTACGCTAAGGTACAACTTCAGGGGAGAGGGGAGTGATAAGGATTTCTCCCTCCAATCCCAGACCAAGGGGGGAAAACTCAACAGGAACACTCTCGAAATTTAGGAAACGGAAAGCTTCAGAAAAAGGTTTGCTAAGAAACTGAGGAGGAGAAAATGGAGTTCCTACAGAAGGAGATGGTAGATTACCTGGTTCGACGGCAAAAGCTTCCCCTTCAGAGGCCTTTCCTTTCTTGAGAACCACCTCCGGATCAGTTTCAGGTGTAGCTAGAGGCATCTGTGGATGGGACCGCGTGTGTCTACCTCTGAAAGCCACAATTAACATGGTAGGTTCGCCACAGTGGAGTCATCAGAATGGAGTCTCCAGGTGCATAGTAACAATCTTCAAAGGCTCTGATACCTGATGCACCTTCAGAACCAAAGGTTCAATATCGTTCAATCTCGAGGAAAATTTTCAACTTCGTCTCTGGCAACGACGCCATAAATGTTAGCATCAAAATTCACTCCTGGATTGCAGCAGGAGCAGAGCCCGACACCCATCAGTTTATGTCACAATTTTTTTATAAAAAGGGGTGATCGAATGGAAGTTAACTCAAAAAAATATTGTTCTAACTCCGAAACTAGGCTAGGCATGCATGGGCAAGTGAGGTCTTAGATAAAATTCAGACAATGAGTTGGAGTAAGGGTGAATAGGGGGAAGACTTGTATAAGAGAAATTCCAAGGTCTGTCGTAAACATCAGGTTTCTAACAGACTGTAGGAGAAAACATCTAAACGCAAGATCTTCTTACATTCAAACACAGAAAACCAGAGAATACAACAATGCAACAATAAATCCTTTATCGTAACATAATTGCAATAATTCATGTGAATCAGTCAACCATGAACTCCCTCAGTATGAGATGAAAACTAGATGGGCTAAGAAAACTGTCTGTCGTTAAACAAGAAATCTTACATACAAATGCGTAACCAGAGAACTAGAGTGTCTTTTAAAACTTTACAATCGGGAGCTTCGCTCTACCATCCATCCTTTACAAAAAATGGCGAAAATGCCTTTATATACTCCAACCAAAACCCCAGTAGCGAAAACAAGAAACAACAATAAAAACATTACATTTGCATGGCTTCTAACAGTCTGCGCATGCAGACTCCGGACGATCGTGTGCTTCTGGCAGATGCAATCGGACCCTTGACTGTCCTGCAGGCGAATCGACATGCTTTTAGTCCTCTGTCGAACTTTCCCTTTATAGCAGAGACG
The DNA here is from genome assembly GCA_032191745.1 of Picea mariana. Taxonomy (NCBI): domain Eukaryota; kingdom Viridiplantae; phylum Streptophyta; class Pinopsida; order Pinales; family Pinaceae; genus Picea; species Picea mariana. The sequence goes on along the minus strand of JASDQU011379625.1, from coordinate 34,529 downwards.
ACATTTAACCACCTTCAGCAACTGCAATAATTGCCATCTAGGGATCAGGAACAGTCTTAGTCAACTTTGCCTCCTGGGACATGGAGGTCTCCTCATGGTGCCACCTGGATCAGCTGAATGGTCGGACTGCTATGCGGGAACCCCTGTGGCGGATGTGGACGAGGGCGTGACGAGGGGGTAAAGGTGTGAACACTACGGAGGCCATGGCGGGAACTATGACATCGGCTGAGGGATGCCACACGGTCTGAAGAGGATGCAGGTGGAGGCGACGTGGAGCTCAGGGGTAAGTGTGAATGGTGGAAGGTGCTGAGGTGGAGATGACCGGGGAGAAGAGACACCAGGAGGGAGGTGAGAGGATGATGCGTCGAGGAGGGGCCATGTGGGTGGACGTGGCAGGATATGAGAGGGCGCTGAGCTGAGGAGGAAATGATGTGGAAGCAATATGGTAGGCAGGGGGGCCCCACTCGTGGCTCATATATTGTGCCGTGTGTCCTTAGATGAATGGTCCCAATCCCTTTGGGGTTTCTGGCACAGGGAGTTCGTGCTGCACTTCCTCCTTGAAATCCTGATTAACCAAACCGCGAAAGCATGGATGTGTGCCACGTGTCCTTCAGAGGAACGGTCGAGATGGCCTTTGACGTTAGAAGAGGGCTACCCCCATTACCAGGCTCGCTTGATGTGACCGGGCGCTAGGGCCATGGGCTTAGCTTCAAAATCACTTATCAGTATTTCGCATTTCGACGATTTCTTCCGCAGTGGATGGGAGGTCCCTTGTCTCTCGAAATGTCGATCCCTGAAACACCGTCTGGCTGCCACCTGTCCCAACTGGATCGTACGACTGATATGACATCGGTGGCTTGGGCCCTGTCCCATCACATGGCATGCGCTAGCACCCTTTTCCCAAGTTTGTGCCCCTTGTGATCGAATTCCATGACCGTGGGCCCGACTCTGGGCGCTTTCGGCGTTTCGGGGTTCGGGGTATAGTGACGAGAAACCACCACCCTTCGAACTCCCGAATGCCAAAATTCCAACGCGACTAGATGTCGCGCCATGCGTCCTTTGGATGGACGGCTGGTAACCTGTCTTGCATGTAATATAGGTGCTATCCATCATGCTAATCCCGACGCAACTCTGTTAACTGGGATTCCCCATCGACCGTCGATCTACTTCGCCAAATGATCCTTACCGTTGAAATCAGACTACTCGCTCGATTGATTTCTTAAATCCGAAATGGACTTCTCCTATGGGCTACACTCGACACTTAGGCTGTGGCCTTGGACTAGAATGCATTTGATGGATTCTCACACCCTCTTTCTTCACATTCTACATCAAGGGTCTGAAAACGGGAAAAAATACCCTGTTTGCAAGAATTGGTGCTAACAGATTGCACTCCTCCCTTAAGGAGTGTTGCCAAAGTGGTCACTCTGAGTCCATCATCAATCGATCCCACTCCTCATTCAAAGAGTGAGGATGTCGCTCAGGTCTACCTCATTAATATTGATTCATCCAGACAAGGGGGAACTCCGCCCGTTTGGATGGCACCCCCTTCAAGCACTTAGATGATTTCTATTGATTGGAATCATTTGACAGAACCACGTCTTCCTTCTTATGTGCCTTTCTAAATCAACGTGCATGTTTGTGATAGGAATATTCCTAACACTATAATAGACGAAGGTGATTTTGTTAGCATCTTATCCGTGAATTCTTGGAAAGATTTTGGTTCGTAGCAGCTTGCACCCGTGACTCAAAATCTATTGACCTTTGACAAAAGAGTTAGTCAACCTTTAGGGATCCTTCCTCAGTTTTTGGTTACTTTGGGAGGAAAAATGGTCTATGTCGATGTGACGGTAGTTCACGAGCCCTTGGAGTTTAACTTGCTCCTCAAGAGAGACTATGTCTATGTTATGAGAGCTTTTGTGTCCACTCTCTTTTGAGTGATATGTTTCCCTCACAATAGAAACATAGTAAAGATCGACCAACTTTTATTCAATGACCCTCATCTGATGGCCAACCATCTACCTTCCTTGAATGTCCCATACATGCTAGTGATGTCCGCCCTGCTGCAGGTCAATTATGTAATGACATGTCCCATGCGTTCAACTCCAAATGAGAAGGAATCTCTCCCTTCTCCTGACTTAGATATGGTGTTTGGCATGGTCGTCTCTTCGATGGGGATATTAGAGCCAGATCTCCCTACCATTATCGAGGTCATTGACGTGTATTCCTTCCAGAGTGTTTTTCTGCCATCTAGCAAAGATCTCCTAGAATCCATGGCTGGCATTTGTCCCTTGACATGTATTCCTTCTAGAGCATTTTCCCCTTGGAAGCGATGATCAAGGGAAGGTTAAGAGCATAGTTTCGCTTCCCTGTAGCAAGCACGTTAAAAAATGAAACAAAGGTATCGAGCATAGTTTTTCTTCTCTGTGGCAAGCTCGTTAAAAATGCAACAGAAGCTACGAGCATAGTTTCTCCTCTATGTGGCAGGCTTGTTAAAAAAATAAGTAAAAATTTGGGGATTGAACATAGAGCTATGAGCATAGTTCTTTCCCTGTGTCAAGCTCGTTAAAAAATGAAACAGTCACCTCTCTCATTGAGTCAAGTCTTTCGCTAGATCTCATAGATGTTGAGTCGAGTATTTCGCTAGATCTTGTAGACGTTGAGTTGAGTACTTCGTTAGAACTCATAGCAGAACCTTCATTTCATTCGCCCTTATCCTTTTTCTCGATTTGGTACATAAATTGGTGACAATATAAGCGTCGATGAATGAAGCGAAGCTTGGGGGGGCATGTCTCCAGCCTTTGATTATCATTCTGGAGTTAAGTCGCTAGCTTCTCAAGCTAGGGTCAGAGTACCAACAACCCATGGGTATCCCTCAAAACCTTTGGAAATTATGTTGGAAAGTTACGAGCATAGTTTTGCTTCTCTGTGGAAATATTGTTAAAAAATGAAACAGAAGCTACGAACATAGTTTCGCTTCTCTGTGGAAAGATCATTAAAAAATGAAACAAAATCTACAAGCATAGTTTCACTTCTCTGTAGAAAGCTTATTAAAAAATGAAACAGAGGTCACGAGCATAATTTCTCCTCTCTGTGGCAAGCTTGTTAAAAAATGAAACACAAATATAGGGATTGAACCTGGAGTTGCAAGCATAGTTTAATTTTGTTGCAAGCTTGTGTAAAAATGAAACCAATTATGAGCTTAGTCTTTGTTATTTCTCGTGCTCGTAAATACATGAGAATGTGACCAAGTATACTTTTATCACTTTTTCGGACTCGTAAAGGTTATACAAAAACGGAACCCCCTGGAGTTTCCTTTAATTTTTTTTTCAGACTCTCTAAACATGAAAAGATTGTCGAGTGATATTGCTTACTTTCACACTCGTTAAAATTTTTGAAAGGGCATTTTCGAGTGGTAGTTTATCTCTTTTTCGACCTCGCAAGACTAATTACGAAAAAGGAACACTCTAATCAAGCATGATTAGAAGAGTTCTCCCTTGTATTGTTTTACACTTTTTTCGGGCCTGGGAGACTAAACTTACTAAAAATTCCATATGGGAGTTTCCTTTAAGTGTTTTTCAAACTCTCTAAACATGAAAAATCATCGAGTTTACCTTCTTTGGGCTCATAAAACTATGTATCAAAGGACCTATGTGAGTCCAATATCTAGGACCCATATAGGAATGAACCCCTCCTTCCTCAAGTTGGTTAAACATATGTCAAGGGACTCATCTAAAGGATGAGCTTATATCAAGCATGTGTTACCCTCTTTAAGCTCATTAAACCAAAAAAAAAGAGGTACTCATCTATCTGGATGGAAGAAAAAATTGGGAAGTGTGTCAAGTCTTGAAAACCTTCATGGCAGATCTTTGTTGTTTCCCTTGAATATGGAACATGTCTACATTATGTCGTATAGTTGGGAAATCCACTTGTCTCTAAGTCATTTGAAGTCCATGTGTCATCATACTCTTCATATTCAAAGAGAACCTTTGGTTGTCGTCATACTCTTTTCCTTCAAAGAGAACCTTTGGTTGTTGTTACACAATGGAGATCATCATATTATGTTTGGATCCTTGCCTCGTTGAGTCAATGTTGCCAAGTCAATTTTCATGCCATGTAATGTGTTAGCACTGATAGTCACCCTCAGATTGCAGGAGGATAAGCCCAATACCCATCATAGTTTTTTGGTGGATGTTTGGTTTATATGAGTGGAGGTCAATGGACAAAACTCAATATATGAATGATGTTCAACACCGAACTAGGCAAGAAATGCACAAGGAAGCGAGGGCCACAACTAACTTCAGTCAGTGAATTGAGTTTAAGTGTGAGCAGAGGGAAGACTTAGTAATAAAGGTGGATAAGACTACTATGGGCATCAAGCCTTCAAGCAGATTGGAGAAGAAAAACTCAGACTCAAGATCACTCTTAAGCTCAAGATTCAGACATTGAAATATGTCCAAACAACACAGTCACAACAACACAATGTTCAAACCTACATCACCATGCAACTACAACAACTTGAATGGATCCTCCATGCTCGAGCCATTCAGTGTAAGAGGGGAAAAGATCACAAGGAAGCTGACTAAAACTAGTCACGATATCACTGCAATCAAACCTACATTACAACAACATAACAACCCTCGATCGGATCCTCCATGCTCGAGTGTTTTAGCACAGTCCTTACAAAGAGATGAAAAGAGGCTAACTTCTATTAATCTGAAAGTCTCAAATCTGATACATAACCAGAGAACAATTCTGGCATGAAAAAATTACAAAATAGGGATCTCTGCTCAACCAGTTGACGAACCTAACAAAATATTAAAACTATCTATTTATACTCAGAACAGTCCTTGACTATCAGGAGTGTGATCTGATCACTACATTCAAAGAATTGCATCCGAGCAATCTTCTGTCAGACTATGCATGTATCCGTCTGTCAGACGCGAGCTCAGATCGACATGTTTTTTTTAGGGAAATCTGTCCACAGGGGTACCACGAGCCGACGGTTCATTCCCCACAGCCGAGCCTTCCATGCCTTCCATTTATGGAGTGAGTTGAGGTTTCAACCACCATCTCCACTTTCATTAACTGCCTTTTCTCAAGATTGAAACACAGCTTAATTCCCAGGGGCACGACCACACACTTCTCTCGGATAGGATGCTATATAACACGTGATTGCGGGGCCACTCAAAGGTGGTTTGGGTTCACACCTCTTTTGAGCCCGTAATCCACCACCTTTTTCCACGTATTACTTTTTCCAAACCACGGTTTCAATTGCGAGACCGCTCAAGAAAATTATCGCATGAGCATGTTGCGTCCCCGTAATGCACTGTGGCTGTAGATCTAGTCTCGATCTGAGATCTCGGCACACCTACTATATTTAGCGCAACTTCCAAGCTTAACCACCTGCCAACTTTAGAATCCGCCAAACTGTGCCCCGGGGGGGGGAACGCTACTTTTGATGTTGAACAATAACACCTCTCAGAGGATGATCTAATGTGGTGGCCTGACATCACCATGCTGATGTGTCATGAAAGAGGAGTGACATGTGTCACTAAGGAAGAAGAAAATGATATGCCCACAGCTTCCTGGACTGAGTGCCATGTGTCATTGTCGAATAGGTGCCAGGTGTCACGATCGACGAGTGCGCCAGATGTCCATACTAATGACTGCCTCGTATCCTCTTAAATCTATGGTTGAGGTCTCCTTTGGGTCTCCGTGCTCCAGGAAAATTAAATCTCAAACCTCACTCACCTTCTGTGCTTTTATCCAGAGTTCTAGATTTGGCGACGTGTGGCTTCTGGATCAACGGCTAAGATCCCTTCGGGTCTCCGGGCACTTCAGCGCTTTGAGACTTTGGGTGGCACTGCCGCTAAGATTAATGGCTCCCTGATAATTTTGAGATCAATGGTCCACTATTTCTTCGGGAGTTCGGGCTTCAGACCTTTGAAAAACAACTTGAACAATATTTCGAACCCCCATTTCCCGCGAATCGTCAATTTGATATTCTCAGGAATGTCCACCACTAAAGTTGATCTCGTCTGTTGCTTGCATTTCGAGCTCGAAATGGACTGCTCTGAACGCTGCGCTTTGATGTTTCTTGTGCAGGCCGAAAACTTGGACAACCTGCTGCCCTTGACAACTATATGTGATAACACAATGTTCAAGGGAAGTATAGACCACTCTGCAATATTCATACATGTGTTAGTCTGTTCACATCTAATCTTTCATCTTAGATCACTTTCCTATGATAAGTTTCATGTCAATTGATGGGGGATACATCAATGCCCTCCTTTGACGAGTCTTTTTTTGTCAACTTCAACAAATTATCCAGGAAATAAACTTAGGAACAAATAAGTACCTTGGGACCTACATGCCTTAATGGCAGGTCTCCTTACTTTCGACAGTGGGTTAACATCATTGACCTCTGATCGAATGATTCGATGAGTGTTCAACTTTAGCTCACAAAATTTGCATCCATTGGATTGTACTAGGGTACATTGAGAGTCATTGACATCAATGGTGATCTCTCTCACGCTTGTTAATGATATACATCAATGATCGATAATCAAGTGGTCTCTACCATGTTCGACACCAACAGATGTAGTCACATGGTTAGAATTGTACTAGTTTGGGATCGAGATGAAGAACCTGGGGACATATTTGGCATCTACCAAATGTTATATGACTAACCCAGGTTGCGATGTAGTTTGAAACTCACTGATATACACAGTTACATAGATCCACTTTGTATTGGTACTATGTTGTTTTGTCATATTGTAGCTCCACTGTGTAAAATCTTGTGGCTACAACTTGATCGAGTCATATGGATTCACATTGTATGTTTGGTGGCCATATCCTTAGTCAATATTCTCATGGATCCATAGTGTATTGATCAGTGACCATTCTTTGAGTCATTTGTATTTTGAGCATAGGTATGCCTGCCTCGAGGATGAAAGATATATTAATATTGTTTGATGGTTGTTTGTAGCTTCTACCAAGTTCTCCCGCTCCAAAACCCTTGCATCGAAGAATTTGTAAAGTGTTTCGGCCATCAGTTTCTCTTCTGACCTCACACTTTAGGGGGCATCTGTTACACATCAAAATGCCACGCTTAAGTATCTCACCCCGAGTGTCGCAAGTGTCGTATGCATCTTGGTAAGTGTCGCTAGTGTCGTCAAGTGTTGTATGCACCTTACTAAGTGTTGCATGCATTTTTATATGTGTTTCTATGTGTTTTAACCCCTTGAAACCATCAAAGAACATTTTCCATGATCCCAAAGTCATATTGGAGGAAGAAACCCATCATTTCAAGGCCAAAAACACACTTTTTACTTGGAAAATCGACCATTTTTTGGGCTTTTTTGAAGGGTAGCGGCCCCCTGGCCATGTTGTGGAAGTGATATCCCATAGGGTAGTGCCCCCTTACCTTATTTAGGGATTAATTATCTAGGATCAACGCTTTGTCTCTAACTATAGGGGATCGCTGCTTTTGGTTAGAGGAAAATTTGGAGAATTTTGCCTCTTTCTAAGGGCCAACTCTTGGAGATGAGGTTGGTTTGGATCTAATGCTATCCTATGGCACTATGCTAGGACTAGATCCTAACCTAAAGGATTCATATCCTCAAATAATCCCCAAATCTACTCATGGTGGTTGAGCCTCCCAAGCCTATAAAAGGAGGTCATTTCAAGGGTGAAAGGAAGAAGCTTTCAGGTACCAAACCTTTGATTCTGGAGAAGATAGACAAAGATATAAAACTTATGATCTTGGGATTCATGCAAGGGTTGGATGATTAGATCTTGGAGGAAATGCAACTGACATTCATGGTCTGTAAGTTTTCTTGGTTCTCATCTGATATACTTGGCCTATTTCCTTCAAGTATGTATTCATATGTGCTTGTCTATTGATTGGTTCAATTTGCGTAGATGGATTTTCTTTGTCTAATCCGTTAGAGTAGGATATAGTCATTTATTTATTGTTGTTCATTGTAGGTATGGATTTGCACAGAGAGTGAAGATCAACCTCACGGATTGGAGCGGCTTGGACAAACGCCATAAACGAAGTACATCATACTTCCCCTCCTTCTCTCTTTTTCGATGGACAAAATAAATCTATAGGAATGGTAGTGTCCAAATGTAATTTTTTGTCTTGGTAGAGGCATCTTTAATCCAAGGTAAATTTCACCTTTCCGTAGGGGAATATTTCCATAACAAAAATTATTTTGTAACACTCATACTCCTAGATTTCCTGTCATTCCCATGGTCATCCATTTTGGGATCTGGATGTTTTCACTTGTCTAGTAGTAGTTTATTGCTTTGTGTTAGAGTCTTTATTGGATTTCCTCTGCAACATATTCAGAATTTGAAGTATCTCTTCTTGAGTCTTCATAATCCTTTCATTATCATTCATATAGCTTTGCAGTTCTCTTTGTATTCTTCTCCATGCCTACCTCTTCTTCAAGTAGACTTTGTCTCATTATTTCCCATGCTGACATGCATACCTATGACCTCCTCCTCATGGATGTAAGATCCATGGGAATCTTCCATAACTCCAATCCTCATATAAGAACCAAAGTTGTTTTCCTATACCTCTGATTTTGTAAGAAATGTGCATGTAATAATTATTGTTAGTACATGAATACTATAACACATTTAATTAAATAGATTATATGTTATTATTATTCATCTCAATTTACAAAGAACATAACAAACTAAGTTAAAATCCGATTCCTTATATGCATTCCTCTCTGAAATAACTCTCCAACAACTATAATTATGCCTCATTCTGAGTTCTAAGTGAAAAGTTACAACATTCACAAGTTGTAATTTCCACTCATTGCTCTATTTTTACTACCATATAATTTACTTTGTTACTTTATATGGAAAATTTTAATGCCCATTTCAAACATTTGGGTTGATAGATGGCTTCTCCTCCTCAATACCTTTCCATCAACTATTTTTTTGCTCAAATATGAGCTTCGAGATGAAATTTATGGTCTCAGGAAGTTTAGATTGTTTTATCATTTTATCCATGTATGCTACATGTGTCCTCTTTCTCTTCCTGCACATTTTTTACATACCCAAATTCCAAATATAGGTCCATGGATGTCTTCTATGGTTCATAAGCTTTCCATAGATTACTCTTGTGCCCCAAATGAACTTCTAAGCAAGGATTTATGTCCTCTGGAAGTAAATCGGTGCCAAAATTATACCCTTAACTATTTTAGCTATAACTTTCTCATACGAGCTTTGTTTTGTGCATGAAATAGCTTATTGGAAAAATCTCTCTGATTTCTTTTACTTAAGCTCTAGAGACAAGGTGTTCTCATGTTTTTGACTGCCTAAAACGTTGTTTAAGTCCTAAAAATGCCCCTGCAAGTTAATGACCTTAAAAATAGGAAATATTCGTAGAAAAATTAATTATTTTATTGTTGTAACAATCTTTCAATCCAAGTCGTTGATCTTGAAATTGAGGGGAATTTCAGTCTTTGATCCACTAAACCTTCCCCAGGCCCACGGACGAATCTCCATCGTCAATTTCCAACTCAAAACAATTTGGAACATTGATCTTAACTCAATCATTTTTTAACATTTTCCTTTAGACACACAGAACACTCTGTAATGTTCCCCCGACCACCCGCAGGCCGGGGGATGCCACTCCAGAGCAACCACTCATGCTCTAAAACCAGTCGGTAACATTCCCAACCTTAATAGGCCCGACCATGCTACTCTAGGGAACACTTTTGTTCCCTTACTGCGAAACATACGGTAACATACCCAGTAGTCAACTGAGTTATGCCACATAAATTTACTCTTTAAACTGCATGCAACTAAAACATGTACATACAACACTCTTGCAGAAGCTTTACATATAAACATAAACAAACAATTACTTTTTGTAACATATGACTTTTATAATGAAATAACAGTAACTACAAATATGCAACATTTACAGGGAATTACCCAAAAAACATACAGGCAATTATAATCACATATATGATAAACCATAACATAGGCATGTAAATAACAAAGTAGCATATCATTTTATCATACAATTGGTACTTATCTTAGAAAGACTATCACCAATTGCGTATAGACCATCCATGAACCTCCCAGCCTTAGACTACACTGTTCATCACTCTCAACAGTGAGTCACCCCTGAGATGGGATTGAACTCCACCCAGGGTAAAGGGTTCCTATCCAAGCTAAGGCTCATGGGCAACAGGAAAGAATCCATCTCAGGTGCTCACTCAACTAACAACCTACAACCTCTCATTCCCCACATGCCTATTCCACCCAAGGAAGTGTGCCCCTTCTCTTCTCAATAGTCCCTTGACTGCCCCACTTCCCTTCCAGGGCTTCAACAACAGGCCAGACCGGAAGTCTCAGAGTGATGTAGCTACAGTTTAGCACCTTTGGAAATCAATCCCCAACAATTCTCTCACTCAGAGAATTTCTCACGGGCCTGACAACCTACTTCTTCAACACCGCTCCAAGCTAACTAGGTACACCGACCGAAAAGGGTTATGGGAACAGGCTCAGAAATGGTGAAATGGTTGTCTCAAGGATAACAAAATGCGTGAATGAAAT
>JASDQU011379624.1:21913-32394 GCA_032191745.1 Picea mariana | reverse complement strand
ACTGGATTCGGTATTGATTCTATTCATATGCTGGATATTTATTAATGTGCCCCGTTGTTGGTAGAAAAACCGTATGGTACTGCACAAATTAGCTGTTTCAAGTTGGCCTAATTCCCTTTTTTCCATCCTAGAAAACCCTAGGTATTTTACAGTGGTATCAGAGCTTTGATCTTGCCAGCCTGTGGTTGATTCGATGATGAGAAGAGGAGGGTGTGGGGGACAACCGTTATCTGAAATATTAGAAGAAGAGACAGGGAACATGGGAGACCATAATGAGGGAAAAGAGGACCTTAGCGTGCTACACATACTAAACGGTTTGGCTAAAGGGCAAAACGAAATGAAGGAAACTTTCGCCAGAGGGCAGAGAGAGTTAATTGACACCCTCACACAACTGTTGAGCCCACTGGGTAACAACTAGGGCCTTAACACCAATGGGGGTAATGGNAAGAGGAGGGTGTGGGGGACAACCGTTATCTGAAATATTAGAAGAAGAGACAGGGAACATGGGAGACCATAATGAGGGAAAAGAGGACCTTAGCGTGCTACACATACTAAACGGTTTGGCTAAAGGGCAAAACGAAATGAAGGAAACTTTCGCTAGAGGGCAGAGAGAGTTAATTGACACCCTCACACAACTGTTGAGCCCACTGGGTAACAACTAGGGCCTTAACACCAATGGGGGTAATGGATAGACCAAATTTGATGCAACAGGGAGCAACAATAGGGCCCCAGATAATGGACAGAACAGACCTCAGGTAGAAGGGAGCAACAATGGAGCTCTAGTGGAAGGAAACAATTCTCATGTATCCAGGCAAAGTGTGCAGCGAACGATGAGTGGGAAGACACCCAGACCCCTCTTGCCTCGCTTCATTGAGGAGCAACAACTAGTCTAGCAAAATCAAAGTGAGGATTTCTCCACAAATTTCCAGGAATACATGGCACTTAGGGAGGAGTTTCAGGCAACAATGTCTTTGCATGACTACTGCAACATCAAGTACAGGATCAAACCTAGAGAGGGGCATAGAGGAGCACCAGGGCAACAACAGAATGCTGACCTAAGGCGGAAGGTGGGGAAGATATCCATCCCATCTTATGACAGTTCATCTAGATGCTCAGCCAGATCATGGGTCCAGAAGTTGGACACCTATCTTTGTTGATATTATGGTAGCTGCGGGAAGCAGAAGAAACCCTAAAGCATTGGACATAACCCTAGATGACAAGTCGGCTAAAGGAAATATTTAATATTGAGTGTTTAGCCTCCAAAATGAGAAGTTGGCCCAGACAACTAAGGAGAAATAGTATAAATACAGGTTGCCAGATCTCATTTGACAACACAGCTTGCAACTGCAGAAATGTAAGAGTGCGCACTGTAGAAACTGAGTAAGTGCGCAAGTCTGGAGAGTAGCTGTAGCTGTAGTTACTGCAACCTGTATTCTCGGTTTAGGCTTGGACTTTCTATTGGTTATGGTTTGGACTTTCTGCCTCGTGCTAGCGCCGGAGAGAGGTACACTACATTGATTGGCTATTAGGCCTAGAGTTTGCTTCCGGAATTATTCTCTGTCAAGGTTAAGGTGCTCGGGGGTGGCTTCGGCCTATGGTTGGGTGACAATATTGCTATATTGTCTATGGTTAAATGAGCACACCTGTTATTTCTAACAGGTTATGGGCCCACACTATCTTCGAACAGTCTAACTGCTGGAAGATAGATTGGGAGGATTTGCTCAGTTACAGTTGCAGTCAGTTTTTGCTGCAGCAACAAAACCCTAACCCTCTTGTTGAGGCACCTTAAGTGAAGAGATTGACCTAATTTCTGGATATCCTAGTGCGCCCTAACCCAGCACACCTCTTGGTACTCTCAGCAAGCTAAGACGCCAAGTTTGAGTTTTTGGTTAAAGTCAAAGGTTGACCATGTCAAAGCAGTCATGACTTACTCTATGAAGCCAAAAAACAAGTTAGAAGGGGCTTCTAACTTCAGAGCATGGAAGACAAGGATTGATCTCATCCTTGCCAAGAATAAAGTGTTGGATATCGTGAAAGGAAAGATCGTGGAACCACAGTTTGAAGAAGGAAAAGAGAAGGAACCTCAGAACGTTGCAGTTATGGAGAAGTTCAAAGACAATGACATTAATGCCATGAGTATCATAGTGGACTCTGTAAAAGACCACTTGATACCCTACATCTCCCATCTTGACTCGTTTGAGAAGATGTACGATGCCCTAACTAACCTCTTCTTAGTCAGAAACATTGGACAAGTAATGAGTCTGAAGAATGAGCTCCGTGACATGAAAATGAATGATGATGACAGCATAACGTCATACCTTGTGAGAATCTCTCAGTTAAGAGATCAACTACAAGCTATTGAAGAAATCATTTTAGAGAAGGAACTGGTAAATATAGTACTCAATGGTCTTCCCAAGACATGGGATGCATTTCCTGCAAGCATGATCACAAGAAAGGATTATCCCACATTTGAAGAACTCTGGACTTGCTGTGCACAAGAAGAATCAAGGATTAATGCAAAAGAGAAACCCCAAAAGAAATACGATGATCAAGCTTTTACAACAAGGTTCAAGAATTTCAGAAATAAGAAGAAGTTTGGCTCAAGGAAGAAACCAAATCAAGAAAAAGATATGTCAAAAGATACAATGCTTCAACTATCGAAAATATGGTCACTACAAGAATCATTGTCTCGAGTTAAAGAAAAGGAAGGAAACACACGAAGCATCAGTTGCCGAAGAAAGGGAACCCTCAAAGAAGGCCAAGCAAGATAAAACAAACTCCTTCTAAATCAAGGTAACAATATTCTTCACAGTTCTTGTACATACCATGTTTACATAGTTTCTATATATATCTTGCATATCTATTTCCTAGAAGATAAGATGTTCAAGTGAAACAAATACCTATGGAAGAATAACAAGATAAGGATTGCTATCATGATGACTACAAGTCAAGCAATACACATGAAAAGATGAAGTATATTGACAATCCTTGGTAACAATTCCTGTGGAATTTATTACATAAATAACAACTGCAAGATAAGCTGAAATCTGAATCAAACTTGAAGAAACCCAGAAGAAGTAAAAACAGAAAGAAGTCAGCAATCAAGAGGAAATTAGAAAAAGACACGTGACACTTTGTAGAAGGCAATAAGGATGCAGACGAAAGTGTGGACTCTCTTAGATGGAGGGAGCTGATTATATAATTCCAAAAGAAGAGCATGCATTCATACATGAAGCAAGGATTAGGAGGGAGCTAATCCTAAATGACATGATCCATTGAGGATTATGAAGTATCTGTCCATGTTCCAATTGAAAGCAGAAGCCATGATAAACAATACGTGTCCAGTTTGACTCTAGAAGAAGTCTTCTTCGAAAACAAGCCTTAAAGTATCCTCGGTTGCCCATCTACATCCATGATCCTATGATGAAAGGAAGAAGTTGGAATCTTCAGGGCATGGAATCTATAGAAGACTCCATGGACCCAAGAGCTAAAGTGAAACATGAGGAAGAACATGAAGATTCCAAGAAAGAAAGAAAAGCCAGAACAACCAGTTATTATATCGAGAATCACAAGACTACCAGCTTGGTTTGAACCCACTAGAAGCAATCAGGCAAAAGAAATGGAAGTTATGATGAAGAACAATATATGTAAGAAATTGTGGAAGAGGATTGTGAATGGAAGCTTTGCGAGATTCAGAACTAGAGGTTCTTCTAGAAGGAGGAAAAGACTATGATAACAACTTGTTCTCGTAAACCAGATACACCTCTATCAGAGCTATTATATCTCTTGCAGTATCCATGGATTGAAGTTTACATTAGTTGGTTGTAAAAGACTATTCTCCCAATAGAACATTTGAGGAAGAAGCTTATGTAAAGCAATCTCAAGGTTTTGAGGTATACCAGAAAGAGACCCATGTATGAAGATATAAGAAGACCTTGTATGGATTCAAACAACTTGATGCAGAGCATCTCATATACAGCAGAAGCGTGGTGAAAATTTTCTATGACAGAGACAATGTATCAAAATAGTTACTCAGAAGTCTAGGATGATGGATTGCTAATCCATGGCAAACTCTCATGATGATAGAAGAAGTGCTACTTGGATATGTTTCAGTTTGAGCCTTGCCACGATGTCATGAGCTAGCAGGAAACAAAAGTGTTGACTTCGACCATGATATATATTGTAATGATCAGAGCTACATGAAGCCTTCATAGAAAACCAATGTTCCATAACAGACCAAAGTACATTGAGGTCAAGCATTACATTCTCCGTGATGAAGTCCATAAAAGAGAAGTGGTTCTCCAATATATCTCAACAGATGAGCAGATAGCAGATATTCTGGTAAAACCTCTGTCCAAGATGAAAAGTTTGCAAGGTGGGGCTCGTGGAGACGTCTTCCTTATTGAAAAAGGAAGAGATTACTCCCAGGTTGGGAGGGAGCACTGATGTGTTATTGATTTATGGACAGTCACTTTTTAGTTCGAAAAATGGTCCAGGATGAGCAGTTCCTTTCCAGTTCGGAAAGTGGTTTGAGATTTCTGACGGACATGCATTTTCCAGTTCAGAAAATGGTCTAGATCGGACAGTCATTTTCGTAATGAAAATGGTTCGATAGATTGTTGATGTACCATATACAACGATTCCCCTTCTGGCTAGTGTAGGGGAATGGTCTAGGACAATCATTCTTCTTGGCAGTCACTTTGAGTAGTGGTCAAGTAGAATGGTTCGCCTCGTCGGGCAGTCATTTTTTCGAAATTCACAGTTGTGAGTAGTTTCGAAGAATGGTCTGTTTTGGAGGTTGGTGCAGGACAGTCATTCCCTAGGGAAGACTCATTCTATCAAGGTTGCACTATGGTTAATGCCGGAGGAATGGCCTAGTTAGGTGAATGGTCCAGGTTCAACAATCAGGGACATGCATTCCCTAGGGCAGACTCATTCTCTCTAGGTTGCACTATGACTAGTGCTGGAGGAATAGCCCAGTTAGGTGAATGGTCTAGGCTCAGAAATCAGGGACAATTATTCTTCTATGCTTGAGAAGAATAGTCCAGATAGCCCATGGTTGATGTTTTACTTTCTGAGGGCAGATGCTCTTCCAGATCTCACAGATGTGAGTGGAAGAATGGCCCAGATGACTCAGTTTATATCATGATATTGTTTTCTGTGCAGGTTGATATTAGATGACATGATTGCTATGGAGACTCTATGTCTCTGGACAGTAGATGTATGCTAATGTGGTGGATGTGTTCCACTGGTTGTGACTATGTGTCATTGATTAAGTAGTCGTGTGCTACTTGGTGTGGTAGTGTACCACTGGATAGTAGTTGTGTACTACTATGGACAGACACAATTGTGTTCTATTGAGTGACATTGTTCTGATTGTCGTGTAGACTATCAGTAGTGATTGAAAATGATTATCAGCTAGATGGATAGTCAGTGTGCTAAGTGACAAACATTCTCTAGGCGGAAAATGGTCCAGGACAATTATTCTTCTAGGATGTATGTAGAAGAATAGTTCTTGTAGCCCATGGCGTGGCTTCCAACATCCGTTGAAATAGTTATTCTTCTAAGCCATATGTCCGGATAGAAGGATGGTTCTTGCATCACTTTGTGGAGTGAATGACTTATTCAGTATCATGGCTGATTACTCAGATGGAGTATGACTTCAAGAGATGATACAATTGATGCTATCAGATGATACTGATAGTGATGATGGTGCTCATGAGCTAATCATGAGATAACCTGTATGGCTATGATGGTGCTACCAGGTGAATGGTATGTTTGTGCTCAAGATCATTGCCTTCAATACCTCCCTAGCTAGGAGGGAGTGTTGATATTATGGTAGTTGCGGGAGGTATTAACCTCCACGTGTAACCCTGACGAGAATAGAATATTCCAAGAAGTAAAAGAAACCCTAAAGCATTGGACATAACCCTAGAAGATATGCGACNTGTGGTGGATGTGTTCCACTGGTTGTGACTATGTGTCACTGATTAAGTAGTCGTGTGCTACTTGGTGTGGTAGTGTACCACTGGATAGTAGTTGTGTACTACTATGGATAGACACAATTGTGTTCTATTGAGTGACATTGTTCTGATTGTCGTGTAGACTATCAGTAGTGATTGAAAATGATTATCAACTAGATGGATAGTCAGTGTGCTAGTGGACAAACATTCTCCAGGCGGAAAATGGTCCAGGACAATTATTCTTCTAGGACGTATGTAGAAGAATAGTTCTTGTAGCCCATGGCGTGGCTTCCAACATCCGTTGAAATAGTTATTCTTCTAATCCATATGTCCGAATTAGAAGGATGGTTCTTGCATCACTTTGTGGAGTGAATGACTTATTCAGTATCATGGCTGATTACTCAGATGGAGTATGACTTCAAGAGATGATACAATTGATGCTATCAGATGATACTGATAGTGATGGTGGTGCTCGTGAGCTAATCATGAGATAACCTGTATGGCTATGATGGTGCTACCAGGTGAATGGTATGTTTGTGCTCAAGACCATTGCCTTCAATACCTCCCTAGCTAGGAGGGAGTGTTGATATTATGGTAGTTGCGGGAGGTATTAACCTCCACGTGTAACCCTGACGAGAATAGAATATTCCAAGAAGTAAAAGAAACCCTAAAGCATTGGACATAACCCTAGAAGACAAGTCGGCTAAAGGAAATATTTAATATTGAGTGTTTAGCCTCTAGAATGAGAAGTCGGCCCAAACAACTAAGGAGAAACAGTATAAATACAGGTCGCCAGATCTCATTTGACACACACAGCTCGCAACTATAGAAATGTAAGAGTGTGCACTGCAGAAATTGAGTAAGTGCACAAGTCTGGAGAGTAGCTGCAGCTGCAGCTACTGCAACATGTATTCTCGGTTTAGGCTTGGACTTTCTATTGGTTATGGTTTGGACTTTCTGCTTTGTGTGCTAGCTTTGGAGAGAGGTACGCTACATTGATTGGCTATTAGGCCTAGGGTTTGCTTCCAGAATTATTCTCTGTCAAGGTTAAGGTGCTCGGGGGTGGCTTTGGCCTATGGTTGGGCGACAATATTGCTATATTGTCTATGGTTAAACGAGCACACCTATTATTTCTAACAATCTCCAGCTCAACCTGATGATAGAAGCAGAAGCCATCAAATTTGCCATGCTACACTTGGATGGTGAGGCTCATGAGTGGTGGTACCATGGGCTAGTGACGTTAGGGCATGCTAGCATCACATCCTATGTGGAGTTCACACAGAGATTGATGGACAGGTTCAACAAGAAGGATCCAGAAGTCTCCTTCCGCGAGTTGGCACAATTAAGGTAGACAGGTACACCAGAGGCCTTTATTGCAGAGTTCGAGAGGGTAGCTGTGCAGGTGACAAACATATCAGAGCATAGATTGGTGATGTTATTCACATAAGGTTTAGCTGAGCCCCTGCGTGGGTGGGTCAAGGCCTTCAAACCAACCACACTGCAGGATGCTATTATGAGGACGCTTGATATGATGGATTCAGTACCAAAGACTAAAGGACCAACCAAACCTTACATTCCTCCCAAGCCTCAGGATAGGAATTCATTTCAGAAGGAATGGACAGGGAAGGATTGTTTGGATGAAGAAACTCAAAGGGAGCTCAAGCGGAAGAAGCTTTGCTTCACCGGTAAGGATCCTTGGGAGTCGGGTCACAGATGCATGGGTAAATGGAAAGCACACTATATAGAGGTGCTTTCTAATGGGGAGGACGATGAGGAGACACGTCACGCGCTGAGAGAGGTACAGAGCAGTCCCGAGGAGTAGCCACGCAATGAGGGCAGGGAGGATTAGTCATCTCGTGAAGAGCCCAAGAAGGTGGTCATAGCCACACTTTCAGGAGTTCCCAAGTATTACACATTCATAATCAAAGGGGTTGTATAGGGACACCGGATTAAGGCACTGATTGATGGTGGGGCCACCCATAATTTCATTGATGCAACATTAGTTGACATGAAAGGCATCCCAACAAAAGACTTCGAAGGATTCAGTGTGGTAGTAGCAAATGGGGTATAATCTAGAGTGTACTCACATGATGAAAGGGTTACACGTGACAATGGGTAACTACACACTAACCGATGATTTCTACGTGGTCGGCCTAGCAGACACCAACGTAGTCTTGGGCGTCCAGTGGCTCTATTCATTGGGGGACATCAACATGAACTACAAAATCACGAGGATGGAATTCAGAGATGAGGAAGGAAGAAGAGTGGTTTTGAGAGCTCTTCGTCTTGGAGTGTGATGCATTCGAAGAAGGGATAGGAGCAGTGTTGATGAAAAACAAACACCCCATAGCTTTTGAGAGCCGCAAGCTAGGGGAAACCGAGAGGCTTCTTTCCATCTATGACAAAGAAATGCTAGCCATCATGCATGCGTTGGCCAAATTCTGACAGTATTTGGTTGGAGGGCATTTTGTGGTTAAGATAGATCACAATAGTCTGAAACATTTTCTTGAACATAAGGACTTGAATGAGAGGCTGCAGAAGTGGGTCAGCAAGGTACAGGCGTATGATTTTGACATAAAGTATGTCAAGGGGAAGAACAATGTGGTTGCAGATGCCCTGTCCAGGAGACCTACAACATTTTCCATATTTGAGATTGGAGCCGATTGGAAATCTGTTCTTTTGGTAGAGTACTCCAAGAACGCTTTTGCAGGGGAGCTGATAGATGGCAGCATGTAGGACGACAAGTACATAGTAGTAGATGACACCATCTGTTACAAGGGTAGGATATATATTGTTCCTGAGTCCACTCTCAAGGAGAAGATCTTGAGAGTAGTTCATGACGCTCCATTAGTCGTGCATCCAGGGTACCTAAAGACTTACAGGCAGGTACATGAGAGATTCTCTTGGAAGGGTCTCAAGGGGGATGTCTTACGGTATGTAAGGGAGTGCTTGACTTGTCAGGAGAACAAGTCTGAGCTCACACACCCTGCAGGTCTACTACAACCTTTACCTATTTTGGAGCAGAAATGGTAAAGGATCTCTATGGATTTCATCACAGGGCTTTCGAAGGTGTAGGGTAAGGACTGTATTTATGTGTTGGTGGACAAATTGATCAAGTACGCACACTTCTTTGCCATACCATCCGAGTATAAATCTCGACAAGTGGCAGAGCTCTTCTTCCGGGAGATATTTAGACTTCACGGTCTACCTAGAACCATTGTGAGCGACAGGGATAGCAGGTTCCTCGGTGCCTTTTGGCAAGAGTTGTTCAGATTGGCAGGTATAGAGTTGACGCTCAACACGAGTTATCACCCCCAGACAGATGGGCAGATTGAGATCGTCAACAAATGGGTTGAAGGGTACTTGCATTACTGTGTGTCCGTGCGTCACATGTTGATGTGGATGAGCCCATTTAGGGCATTGTATGACTACAAAGCCCCTTCATTTGTGGAGTTGGCATTCGACGAGAGCAAGGCTCCCAAGGCCAGGGATTGGATTCATGATAGCTAGGATATCCTGAGGGTCCTAAAGGACAACTAACGGATGGCGCAAAATCAACAAAAGACATATGCGGACAAGCACTGGGTGGAGTGTAGCTTCGAGGTGGGTGATCTGGTTTTTTTGAGTCCAACCATATTGACAGTCTTCTCTGAAGAAGAGTGGTGCAGAAAAAGTCCAGCCATGTTTCTATGGACCATACAGGGTGATCAAAAGGATAGGAGAAGTAGCTTACGAGTTGGAGTTACCGGAGGTCAGCGAAATTCACAATGTGTTCCATGTTTCTTGCCTCAAGAAGGACTTGGGCCATCACGTCGTTTCTTCCACAAATCTACCACCCTTGGGCGAGGAAGGTCATTTGATTTTGGTTCCCGAGCAGATTTTGGCATTTAGAGAAAAATGCTTGAGGAATTAAATGGTAAATGAGTACTTGATAAGATGGAAGGATTTACCAGAGGAGGTCGCCACATGGGAGGGAGACCAGATTTTGCAACATCTTGGGTTGCTGTTGCTTGACAAGCAATCTCGGGGAGGGAGGACTATCTTGTCCCCACCCATTTAACTCCACGAAGGAGGGACGTAGTGGCTTAAGGGGGCTCCCCATCTAAATGGGAGCCGTGGGCTTTAAGGGTCTCTTGGGCAAAGAAAAGTGGTAAGTGACCCCCGCTTTAAGGACAAGTTACCCTAAAACAAGGAAGCAAGCTAAAGGCAAAAACTATATATGGAGAGGGAGTCTCATTTGGAAGAGGAGAAGAATTGATTTGGAATTGTTCCTTTTTGTTGTGGGAGGCGGTTGCCTCAGATCTGTGGAGGGTTGATTAACCCTCAGCTTCTGTTTGGTTTCTATGGGCTTGTGCTCACCCTAGCTCAACCCTTGTCACTTTTGCCTCAGTATCACAACCATTGAAGTTTTATTTGCTGAAGAAGAGGATCGAATTCATCAGGGAGGCCGATCTACTTTGTAGTCTGTGGAAGGTTGAAGGAGGTTTCTAGGTGGAGGCCGAGGACACTAAAGTGGCA
>JASDQU011379623.1:0-23838 GCA_032191745.1 Picea mariana | reverse complement strand
GTATATGCATGTGCATTGTCCTTCATGTCCAAATACCTTTATCAATCTTACGGTCCAAAACCCATGACTAGGGTTGACATCAATGACAACAACCAATATTCCAACAATCTCCCCCTTTGTCATTGATGGTAACACTCATGCTCCCCCTATCATCATGATCCCAATTTATCTCCCCCTTTGACATCAATGGAAAAGGTTAGGGATGCTCCCCTTGAGTTTAATGGAAAAATGTAACTCTCTTCTTTGGGGCTGCTCCCCCTAAACATGTGGCACTCAATAATTCTTCATCCTTATTTTTGATGTTTGGGACTTTTTCTTCCTTAGAATCCTTTTGTGTGGCTTCTGTCTTCTCTCTCTTCGTCATGTCTAGGATGTATATGTTGTTTGGTCTTCTTGTTGCAGTTGCAATCAATATTCCTGAGTTATTTTCTCTGATTTTATATTTTCGGGAATCAAACGTAAGAGTTTATCCTTGATCACACATTTTACTAACATTGAGTAGATTATGATTCAAGTATTCAACCCATATAACATTCTTTTCTTTTAAATTTTTTCTTCCAAGCTCTACTACACCTTCTACAAGTATTTTTGCAGATGAGTCATCTCCAAATGCAACATTGCCACCCTTTCTCTTCAAGCTGATGAATTTGTCTTGATCCCCGGTCATGTGTGAAGAACATCCACTGTCTATGTACCATTCATCTTCTTCTTTACATTCTTCAGCGGTCAATGCTATTCAACAATCTTCATTGTTTGGAATCTCTTTCCTTCTCCATACTGTGGTTGGCATAGGGACATCTTCATTCATATATATGAAATATCGTGCTTTGTGACCAAGATAATTACATTTGTAGCATGCAATATTTTTTCCCATCAATGGGGAAAATGAATTATAATTTCTGTTGAAAAACCCATGATTATTTCCATATCTTCTATTTACACCATTCATGTTTCTTGCGTATGTGTTCCTTTCATTGATTCTGCAATTAATTGCCTTATGTCCAAAAATTTTGCAAGTATAACAATGACCAAGAAAGAAATTTTGATACCTTGGAGTAAGTGAGCTTCTTTGTGATGTAGTCCATTTGGGTTCATGATGTATTCTTCTGTAGTTTCCTTCATACCGATTGAAGATTCTTTGATTCCTTAAGGTAGGAGGTCTTCTTGGATATTCATCTCTTTTGTAATCATTCATTCTTTCTGGCATCCTGGTCCACTTCTCATCAACTGTCTGTGTAGCTCTTTCTTTAACCTTCTTATTGGTATTTGCATATTCTTTGTATAAAGTTTCACCCATGCATCCAAGACGTGTTAAGTCTTTTGGCACTTAAGAGTTTTTTAATCTCTTCCTCAATGAGACAACTTCTTGTTCAAGTTTCTCACAATCTTCTTCTTTCTTTATCATTTGGACATTCCTTACTTCTCCTATTCTTCTTTCTTCTTCGAGTAGAGTTTTCAAGGAAATGGTTTCTTCTCTTAGTTTTTCAAAGTCTTCTAATTGTCTCTTCAAGATTACAACTTTCTTTTCACAACTACCCAATTCACTTCTTAGTTTTCTTTGTGTGTCTTTGAGCTTGCTATTTTCAATCTTAACATGCTTCAATTTTTTAAGATTCTCATTTTCTTGTTGAATAATTGTTTTCTTATTCTTCATTGGAATTTTCTTCTTCAATGTCATTTCTTTCAATCCCTGGATGAAGACATTCAAATTTAACATGACCTACTCCTTCACAATTAAATAAAAAGAATTGACCTCTATTTTCTTCTTTGAAATCTGATATGTTGTAATTTGCTTCAACTTCTTCTTCTTTGAAATCTGAGATGTTGTAATTTGCTTCAACTTCTTCTTCTTCTTCTTCTGCGTCTTCCCTTACATAAAGGTCTTGTAGCTTGTCCCAATGCTCTTTTGATGATGCACATGATCCCACCTTGGATTTCATGGAATCTGTCAATCCATCTAGGATGGTATCTATTGCCAATTTGTTGTTCCTTTTTGCTTCCTTCTGAGCTGCAATATTTGGTTTCTTCAAAGCATTGTATCCTAAAGCAACTGAGAACCAAACATCTACCCCAAGACCTTTCAAGTAAGTTTCCTTTCTATTACCCCAGTATTCAAAATTGCTTCCTTTAAATGGTAGAATCCCATTTGGAATTTTGTCTTCCATTTCTTCTTAGGATCTTCCTTCCAGTGGTTAAACTGTACTGAAGGTAACCCGCTCTGATTCCAATTGTTGATACTGAGAGGGGGGGTGAATCAGTATCAAGTACAATTTAAAAAAAAAGTTAACTTATAATTAAACCATTCAACTATATCTAATGAGCAATGAACAATTGTATAAGAGTTACATCAATACACCATAATACACCATGCACAATATATGATAAATAATCAATAGTTATTGTTCAAAGGAAGTAATGACTTCCAAATGTAGCTACAACTTCCAAATGTAAAGGGAGGGATAAACCTCCAAGAGGAAGATACAATCCTCCAATATCAAGAGATATTTGAACTCTCCATCCTTTCCCCTTCCTTCCACCCAAGAATATATGAGAGATAATAAAACTTTACATTAAATCATCACCATCAACCAATCATTAGATAGAACCTGATAATGCTTCCTGAGACTTCTTCAATTTCTGAAATTCTTCAATTATTGAAGTACTCTGATCTTGTAGATAATATTACTCAATGTATTATCTAAAACTCCTCCAATTTTCACTCCTTGAATCCTCACCAAAAATAGGTTATAGTAAGAATGGTAGACTTTATTCAATTATGGTCTATTCAGGAGAGTGAACTTGCACAGAATGCCCTGCGCTCAATAATTAACATCCAATTCTGAAACTCGCACACAAGAAACTAAAGTCCATACTATTTCCAATTAAATTTGTCCCACTTCATTTGGATTCTCTCTGAATAAGTTATGACTATTTTACCTAGAACACCTGTTTATTGACTAGCTTCAGGACTTGTCACAAACCCTATCTTCCACAGAGTGTATGTCCCTAATTATAGTGAATCAAGAGATGAAATTTTTACCAGAGGTACCTTGATATGTATTCTCAATACCATAACGATTTCACCATCTGAATCATTCTAGAAAATATGTTATAGAAAAAATGGTAAGATGACCTGAAAATAACATACCTTAGAACACATCACCAAAAGACTTCATCCTCCCTTGAAATCTGGCCTTCTTTACTTCTTATTTCCTCTAAAATTCAACTTGTATCAAAATGAATGTCTAATGATGTTTATTTATACCATTTATGTCACTTCATTTTAACATTAGGGCCGACCTGACACTTTCTTATTTTGTAATTCTTTTCTTTAATTATCTTCAGGGCTTACATGTACTTCCTTCTTCAATTCACTTTGTCATTTTCAAAAATTCATTTCTCCTCAACCATGAGAATCCACGTGACGTGCCACATACCACCGGAAACAATATGATGTATACTATCCATTCATGGGTGTTGTGTATGCATGTGCATTGTCCTTCATATCCAAATACCTTTATCAATCTTGCAGTCCAAAGCCCATGACTAGGGTTGACATCAATGACAACGACCAATCTTCTACGACATCCAATCTGGAACTTCAATGTTTCACATGCTCTTTGTTCTTAGATTTCATCTTTGTTTGGTTTTAATAAATAATCAACTCTATACCAACCTGGGAACTCCACATAGAGTACTCTATTTATTAACAGATCATCTGGAGTCCCCCCTTCAACCAGTGTTCAATAATGCAACAAAAAAATCTTGGAGAACTCAATCTGGCATCGATACCTTCCTTCAACATGACATTTGGTAACAATTTGCAGGCAATACACAAATGTCTCATCCATCAACATATTGTTCAACGCAGGACAATCCTCAAAAAATTGATTCCTAACATGTTCTTTTCTTAATCACCATCGTCAAACAAATGATTTAATGATGATTTCCCTCTCCCCTGTAAGTTAGAACATTTATATCTTGAATTACGATTGGACCAACCTTAGTTGAACTCCAATGCTCACCATGCCTCCAGTGCAACTTTCCCACACACTTTCCACAAATCGATTCTTTAGATTGATGCTCTTCTAATATTCAACTTGGCATTGAGATACCCAAGACACAACGATCTAACCCTAAAAGGAATATTCAAACCTCTCCATAGGAACCTAATATTCATGTAGCTATTAGTTAAAAAAGGACACATACATCGTGACCATTCATTCACAAATGAATACTCTGTATTTTACCCAAATCATACGTAGATTCAATCAAACCATCATTTATAGTCACCCACACAGCTAGACTACCTTCTTATCAAGATTATCACACATAGATTAGTTGATCCCACAACATTAACCAATATTCACCAACTCAAATACGTTCACACATATGTATAAGAGTAATACACACATCAAATTTGATGAATTTATTTGCTCATTGAATGATAGAACTGTACATACTTAACATTCAAAATCTTTATATACTCTACTTCATGTTACATTCTTGGCTTAACATTGTATGGCCAAACCTCAAGTGAAAAAACTATTTCCCTCAGGCTTACAATATATAAAGAACACAAACCTGTCCATCTCATTGAAACTAAACCCTACAAATCTAGAACTATTTCTAAATAACGTCTCTAATCCTTATCCTATTAAATGACTCAAACAACTTACTATATTCCCGTAGCCTATTCCTAGATATTTTAAACCCGATCGAAGGATTCCACCATTGAAGTATTTTTTTGTTACAATGAATCATCATTAACATGACATTCATCAATCTAACTTGATGATTCATAACTTTGACTGACAACTAACCATATCTTATAACCTTCTAAATCTATTCTTTCTAAAAATGAGAAAATTCAAATATTTTTTACAAAGAATTTACAATCAAACCCCTCCTTGGGATAACATAAAGAATTCATGGTATGATCAACACTTAGAACTCTAGATGAGAGCATATGCTCTTGCATCACCTGGTCTCATCATATTGAATCTTCTCTTTATAAATTGAAGGCATTCCACTAAAAAAACTCTATATTTTCACCTTCTCTTCCTTTATAAACCCCACATACTTTAGCAATCCCAAGAACTTCTTTTCATACTCCGCCATGATCATGCTTCCCATCTTGAGTTCAAAGAACTTATATATTTTCTTTTCATAGAAGTTCTCTGAAAGGTACTTCTTCTGAAAATATTTCTAGAATTTCTTCCAAGTGATATTTCTCTCATTTATGTGCTCAAATTTTTTAAGCTGATCCCACCACATAGCAACTTTTTCATGTAGGTGGTAAGTGGAAATTTTGGCTTCTAGGTTTGATGAGTATTTATGCAATTGAAAATACCTCATGAGTCCAAGAAACCATGCTTCAAAATCATAATCCCTTTCTCTTTCACCATCAAAGGGAAGATGATTTGGGGTTTGATTTTCATGTTTTTTATGCAAAAATATGGGTTTTAAGGGATAGAGTTCTCATTTTGAGGTCACAGTTCTCATTAAGTTGGTAACTTTGTTGGTGGCCTAAGCTTCCTCAACTCTCCTTGAAAATTGTCCAATTCATGTATTATTCTTTGGTTCTTAACATGAGACACTTCTGGACTAGTTATGGAATCTTAAGATGCATAAAATTTCCTTGTTTAGTAAGAAGGTGAGTGATTTCTATGAGTTCTGCTAGCACTTCTTCAATAACCAACTCTTCTGTAGTTATCTCTTCTTTCATGATATCTTCCCTATTTATTCTATCTTGAGTTTGATTCATTCTTTGTATTCCTATGAAACTGATTTAAGCTTTGCATCACTTGAGAATTTATCTAATTTTTTTCTCTTATTATCCTCTCATTGTCTTCTTTGTAGCTCTGTACTTCTATTCTCTGCATTACCAACACTCATATTTTGTCCTTTGTCCTCTTTATCATGATTGTAAGCTCCCTCTCCTTCTTCCATTTCTTGAATATGCATTATTATACTAAAATGATATGTTTATACCCCCTAACTCTGCAAAGTTTGGAAGCAAGCAGTTTTGTCAGAACTATGCATATCTTAAAAAATTGTCATTTAATGCTACAAGTCCTTTTTTTGCTCAATTAATGAATATTTATATCACAATTCTCAAAATTCTAACAGTTCCAAGTCATTCTCCAAAAAATAATCTTTCCAACTACTATACTCTTTCCCCAATATGAGTTCTGAGCTGAAAGTTATGGCTTCCTGAAAAAGCCACTTTCACCCCATTTGTGCATTTTATCCACTGGTGAAATTTGATTGAAATTCCAACTTCTGTCAATTGTAGAAGAAAATATGTCAAGAAATAGAGAAAATTTTTCATGAGGCGTAGATAATAAAAATTACAAGGAATCCAAGAAAACTTTCATATTTTCAATATGATACCCCAGTAAAAACCTGCAACAATCTGGAAATGACCACTTTGCCCTTTTTCACCTCTTTTTCCAGACTTAGAATGTTTGGCAAAATTGGCTATCTCTCAATCTGTGCACTTCTGGAAAATTTTCACTAAACAAAAGTTGTTTTTCATGAGTGTATAAAATGTTGAATAAACAAAAAAAAAATTAGTTTTGTGATCTAGGGTCACTTTTCCTCCGAAAATATCAAAAATCTAAAAAAAATGGCCAAGAATAGTGGATTTTGGCTTATTTTAGCATCCCTATTCCAATCCCCTTAGGATTTATTCAGTTCATTCATGGGTTATTTATCTGTCTTCTTTTTGGACACTCTGAATGAATTTTATCTTAATCTAGACCTTTGCCAATGATCTAGACCTAGATCTTTAAAAATCACTATTTCGTCATTTTTTATAAATCCAAGTAGAAATGAACAATGACCCTCTCTGGAACTTTTGTAGAGCTCATATCTATAGGAAAAACCCATAATTTTCATCCAAATTTGACTTAATATGCTCTAGTTATGGCCAAAATAAGAAAATGGCTCCAAGCTTAGTTTTTTTTTTGACACCATGGAGTAGTTTTTCCTATGGTGCAATCTGCACCATTGATATTAAAATCAGAGTAGATTTGGAACATCCATTGGACATTCCAATTCATAGTGCTGAAGAATAAGGCTCTAATGGGACTCTGGAAAGAGGGTATCAATGAATATTAATTTTCGATACCATCAGAACTTTTCATTCAGAGTTCATAAGATTGGCGAAGTTTCACTGCTCCGAAAAGGAGGGTATCAAAGAATATTTCATTTTTGTTATCGTTGGAAATTTTCATTTATATTTCAAAATATTGACAAAGTTTCAGTGCTCTGAAAAGGAGGGTATTGAATAACATTCCCTTCTCAATACATTTGGAACTTTTCATTGGGAGTTCAGAAGATTGACGAAGTTTTACTTCTCCGAAAAGGAGGGTATCAAACAATATTCTCTTTTCGATACTATCTGAATTGTTATGAACAACATCTTCTGAAAAAAATTCTCCAAAATAACACCTTTGTGAGATCTAACAGTTGAGAATGATCTCGACTGTTGTAACAACTCTCATTCTTTCAGGATTCTACCATTATTCTTCTCTTCTTCGGACTTCCAACTCCAAGGCATTTTTGAACCTTCCTTCCCAAAGGCCTATCATGAATTCCTTTTTCAGACCTCTATGATTTAATCTTGACCATTTGTTTTCTAGTTCAAATTAATTTGGGCCATCAATCCACAAAACTACAGAGTCGTAATGAAAGAAACTTACAGGAATTCGACTTCCAAAACCAAATTCAACTCTGCAATAGCAAATTGATGCCATAAATCACTTCTTTAACTACTCTGAAGCATTGGAATTTGAAATCTCCTTAGAATTTGGGGATTTCACTTATGTTCTTCTCCGTTTCCCCCCCAAATTCATCACAAAAAAATCTACAACAACGAATTTGACAAATTCGTAATATTTATGGCCCATACCAATCTTATGTTGAACTAGAATCTCTGATACCAATCTGTAACGTACCCAACCACCCACGGGCTGGCCATGCTACTTCAGAACTCACTTCTGAACTATTTTCGAGTTATGATATATTTTTAATTAACAAAGAGGCATTAAATATTCACATGTAGAGATCAAGATTCATTCTACAACATAAAATAAAAGAATATAATTCCATACACAACAATAACTAGAAAGCATTCCCATTATAAACATGAATCTCAAAGATAATAATTAATACACAACATAAATAAATATACAAGTAAATGAAGCCATGACATAGAGAACTTATCTTTAATGAAACATATCATCAACCAATTGATATGTTCCACCCAACCATAGAAATTGTTGTTCCATGTCTCAACAACAATGTCACCCCCGAGCCAAGGCTATGAATCCATAAGGATGGTTTTGGGGTGTCACTCAAATTCCCAAACTAGTCAACACTCAAGCTCTCACAGGATTGTCAACACACACAACAATCCAAAATACACCAACTCTCTTCTATCCATCCTGTACAACCCAAGAGAATGGATCCCCTTCTCTGCCATGTAGTACCTCAACCTATTCACCTCCTTCCAGGGATCCAATGCATATGGTCAAGAATCTCCATGCTGAGACTCTCAGGATTTACAACTGTGAGAAAAATTTAACACATGCCAATGCATATTAGACATGCGAGCATTAATTCATGGCTAGAATACACCAACAGTCATTACAGGAAAAAAAAACCATGGCTCCTCTCCAACAATTCGTTTTTCTTTCCCAAGCCATGATCATAATGAATTAGGAATGAGGAGTGGGTGAACAAGTGAATGGAAAGAGAGAATATAATGAAAGATGTGGACAATGAAGAATGAACAATGAGTGAGTGAACCTACAAACAGACCAAAGATGGGTTTATAGATTTACTTGGAAATCAAGAACCACATGGCCTTCCCCAATAATCTCATGTAACTAATATTCTCCATTAAAATGAAAACAGGTAAATAAAATATAAAATAAATACTTAGCCCCTCAAGCCCCCTCTCTTGTTGAATCATAACCCCCTATAACTCTTGTCTGTGTCCATATAATAGCCAGTGATGTATTTTATTATTAATAACGATAAAAACATTACATTTCCTAGGCACATTGGCCTCTTTTAATTGTTTGGGTAGGCCAACCTTTCATAAATTAACAAAATACATTATTTAATATGGGGGCTCAAAAATGGGGTATTACACCATTTATCCCCTGAATCATTAAGGCATGGAATTTTTTAATTGAAATTTTTGTGCATTGGTTTGTATTTTCATAAGAAGATTTATGCTTTGGTATTAGTTGACTTATGTGTAACAATTCACCATGGAAGCTCTTATCTCTCTATGGTATGCGGACCTATTTAGGTAACCTTCATCATCTATCATATATCTTAGAAAACTCCCTTGAGTATGTTGCATTATCCACACATTCTCCTTGGAATTAACTTTAGGACCACCCTCATTTTGGTAGATGGCTTAGCCCATCCATTTTTTGTAACATCCCCGCTTTTAGCAATGTATAATGTAATTAGGTTGCATGGTCGTGGACATGACTATGTAATTTTTAAACATTTCATATCACGATAATAAAATAAAATATAACTCTAGATATATATGCACAAGTATCGATTAATGGGGGACAGGTTTCCACATGAAAGGGGAAGGTCTAAGAGGGATCCAATGGGGAACTATTCATGTGTATTAATTCCAACCCACTTTCTAAAATTATTATTGTGTATAAGCCTTTTATTTTCATCTTGAGTGTATCCAAGCCCTAATAGGTATCAAAATTTTCTTCACATAGTTATTGAGAGTATGGGACTGGGTATAATCAATGTTGGGGAGTGTGAGAGTCCACTTGCATGGGGAAAAGGAAATCTGCATGGGAAAATAGTGCAATTTTTACATGCATTTTTTGGATTGGCAAGGGAGTGAAAAGTGTTGGGGCTTGAAGGAAACCATAGTGGGAATGTGTGACAACTTGTTGGAGTTTTAAATTCATGAATAAGTAGGTTGTTAGGCATGTAGAGTTAGATCTGTGTGAGATATTACCTAGCATCAAGTGAGCTTATTGATGTGAGATTTTCATGTTGCAACTAACATCCCTGGAGTCCCCACCAAGAGATATTCCCATCCAACCTATGTTGGAGACCTAGAGGGAAGTGGTAAGGCTTGAGGGACTATGTGTTGTGAAGGGGGATCCCATTCCTTGGTTGTGTAGGTTGAGGGGAAGAGAGCTGGAGGATTGGGATAATTGTAGGAAAATTAGTTTGTTGTGGGTTCTATCAGGTTGTGAGTGGAAAAACAAGAGACACCATTTTCTTATGGATGTGTAGCCCCATCTAGGGGGTGATTAGTTGTTGATATTTGGAGAAACAAATATAGGATTGGGTGGAATCTCTATCCTCTACAACTGGTTGCACAATTGGCTTAAAACATAAGTGTTCATCTCTGTTACATTGTTCTTATTTATTGGTTTTATTTATTGTGCATATACTCTATTCTTGAGTGAATTATATGTTGTTGTGTATATGTATATTTGGCTGCGTTCATAATGTTTTTAAATGCATGTAAATCCTCAATGTATTTCATTTACTTATGGGGTTTATTTGTTATGCATAAACTTTGATTTTTAATATTTTATATGATGTTGTGTGAATGTTAATTTAGTTGCATTGATGTTTTAAAGTGTTGTTAGTTGTGTGGAAGTATTTAACATGCTTTCACTTGATTTAATTGGTATAATAAAATTTTAAATTGTTAGGTTTAGTAGTGGGGGACACTACATGGTGGTATTAGAGCTTTTGGTTCAACACTAAACCCGTATGGACCAAATACCAGTATGAAATTGATAAATTCGTTGTTGTAGAGTTTTTAACTATCATGGATTTCGATAAATTTGTGAAAATGGAGTGAAATACCCAAATTTCTATGCAAATTTAGGTTGAATTTGCACTAAGAACGACTGAGGAGATGATCAATGGCGTCAATCTACAAGTTGCATAGTTAAATTTGTCCTGGAAGGTTGAATTTTTTATTTTCATGGTGACCTAGGAGTTAGTAAAAATAAAATTCCCAAATCACATTTGAATTGTTGATCAACAGTTGAGATTCATTTTGGATTGGTCAAAATTTTCATGTTCATTGAAGAACATTTAAAAAAGATTATTAAAATTTTGAAAAAATTATAAATTTTCAGGATTTTTGAATTTTTTTATACATATGATGAAGTGGACCGTACCTGTGATGTGGACTGACATGGTTCACATCAATAGTGCCATGCTGGCATAAGGAAAGGGTCATATAATGGATTTTGATGAATCAACAATCAAGATTGCATTTGATTTTGAGATCGATGGCCCAAATTTATCCTAATTGTGGTAAAAAATTCTATGTTTTAGAGTTTGGAAAAATATTATGAAGTAGTGACCTTTTAAAAAATTGTCAATCATCGATGGAGTGATCAGAGTTCAATGAAATATTATGAAGTAAATAACTTTTCAAAAATTAATGATGAATAAAAATGCCAATCACCAATGGAGTGATCGAAGTTTGGTAAAATCTTATGAAGTATGGACTTTTTCGAAATTCATCAATCATCAATGCAAATTAATTTTCCGATCGTTGATGCAGAGGAATTTGTCGATCATCAATGGAGTGATGGAGTCTAGTGAAATTCTACAAAGTGGGGACTTTTTTGAAATTCTTTGATCGTTGATGTGAAGGAATAAGTCGATCATTGATGGATTTTTCGGGGTTTGGAAAAATCTTATGAAGAAAGGAAATTTTTTTAGATTGTCAATGGAAGGCAATCGCTAATCAATGATGAAGAATTTTAGTGATAACTGAAGAAGGAAAAAATGAAAGAAAATAAGAGGAGAAATTCGATAGAAGGAGAAGAATAGGAAGGACGAGAAGGAGAAGAAGGCAAAAAAAGAGGAGGAAAGGGAAGGAGAAAATATAAAAGTTTACAAAAAACTTCTAGAGCCAAAAGCTTGTTTTTCTCATAACAAGAGAATTTCAACTTGGATTATAATGAAATTGAAGGTTTATGTCCACGGTAATGAGCGATAAAAGAGTGCCAATGAGGTCCACTAGCTAATTCTTCTTCAATTTTTCAGAAATCACAATTTAGTGTTTTTTAAAGATCCATGTCGTTCTTAGTAACCAAGGCCCAGATAAAACCTAAAATTTTTATAGATAGTTCAAAAAGAACAAATAAAGGTACCTAGTTGGTATTCTAGAAAAATTCTAAGGGATTTGGAGTGGAGGCTCTCAAACAGGGAAAAATACACTATTCTCAGGCACGTTTTAGGGAATTTTGAAAACTTCAGAGGAAAAGGGACCCCGAATCTCCAGTCTAGAAATTTTTCTTGAATCGAAATTTTATCTACACATCTATCCAGAAAACTTTGTCTTGAGGGATTTTTTCCTATTTTTTCTCTATTTGGGAGATAGTCAGTTTTGGCTAAAAATTCTAAGTCCGGAAAAAATGTAAAAGTGCAAAGTCATCAATTGGAAATTTATATAGAAATTGACTAGAGCATCATATTATAAATCTAAAAATTCACGGGTGTTCAAAATCGTAAATCCTATTTGCACCTGATATAAAAAAAATGATTACTAACAAATTTTCTATTTTATATGGTCAAAGATGGTCTCTTGGCCAGATTGCACCAATGAGAATAATGCATAAATGGGCAAAAAATGTAAACTTCAAAAGGTTGTAAATTTTAGGTCAGAACTCAAAATGAGGCATGAGTATAGTCATTGGAAATATAATTCATAGGAGAATGCATCTAAACAATCATAATAAGATTTCAATGCATCCATACTCACAAATTCAATTTAAGAATAACTTGTAACCTAATTAATGAAATATTTTACCATATGCTTAATTGTAACAAGTAATTGTTGCATGCAGATTTCTTGCAGAGTTAGAAGTACAAGAAAAACATATTTGGTTCTTATATAAGAACTAAAGATATGGATTATGCCCATGGATCTTACAACCATGAATATGATATTAGAGGTTTACATGTCACCATGGGAAATGCAAAGAACGATTCCAATGGACATAGAGGCAAAGTGGAACCAATGGGGTTGGTTGAGACTATGAGAATCTTGCAGAGATAAGTGTAGAGATATAGATAAGACAATGAAAGGATGGTGATAGCTTAGGAGGAGATGATACAAAGTCTGAATATGTTGCAGATACAATTCAATAGATATTCTATCACAAAGCAAGAAAGTAGTGGAAGGAAAGTAAAAGAACCCATATGTCATGATAGGAGGTATGATCACAAAGGATATAGGTAATAAAGGAGTGTTAGTAGTCATCGTCACAATTCACCATGAAACTCGACTATAATATCACATGAACATTCAAGGTCGAAGATAAACCCAAGTGTGTGCCCTATTAGAAGGAAGAGGGGGAGGCCTGAGTCAAATATATTGCAAGGAGAGATCATAAATCTCAAGCCACCATATTTTGATGGAGAGGATATGAAGAGAGAAGATTTTGAATCTTTGTTGTTGGAAATGAGGAAATATTTCCAATTGCATGATTATTGATCAAATGTAGAATCCATAATTGCAACCTACCATCTTCAAGGAAAAACATCTATGCGGTGGGATTATCTCAAGCAATTTAAGCACATTGATGAGAGGAGGATCTCATGGAGGGAGTTCAAAAATTATTTTCATAATAAATACTTTTCAGAGAAATCTTATGAAAAGAAGATGAAATAGTTATTTTAACACAATCTTGGAGGAATGACAATGGAGGAGTATGAGAACAAATTCTTGGAACTCAAAAGGTATGTGGATTTTCTCAGGGACAAGAAGGTTCAAATTCAAAAGTTCTTGAGTGGATTTTCATCATTCTACAAGGGTAAAATTTAGTTTGATGAAACCAATAATTTGGAATAAGCCATAATGAGATCAAAGTATTTGAATGAGAAAAGTAAGGAAAGATGGACTTTTCAAAGATCTTGGGATGACAAAAAAAAAGGAAAGATGTTCATAGGAAGAAATGATTCAAGCCACGTTTCTTCAGGAATAATTCACATTCATATAGGAAAGGGAAGAAATCACAAAATGATCCCAATATGATATATTCCTTGGGACAAAGGCCAAGATAACAACCTATAAAGTGTTCGAGATGTAAAGAAGACCACTTGTACAAAGATTCTCCTCACAAGGGAGATAGGATGAGGACTATGCACAAAATTTAGGAAGATGACATAGTGGATGATGTGGGAAGAAGCATACCAATGATTTATGTAGGATTGTACAATATAAAAGAAGAATACCAATCCCACATTATTGAGGTAGAATGTAAGATTGATAATAATCTCATAGCTATTTTGATTGATTCTAGAGCTAGTCATAGCTATATAGATCCAAAAATAGTTGAAAGCTTTAAATTTAATAGATGTAAGCATGGAAAGTCTTGGTTGGTTCAACTAGGTACTGGAACCAAGAGAAAAATCAATGAAATTGTCAAGGATTTCCCAATAATCATGAATGGAGTTGGAACTAAGGTATATTTGAACATCATAACACATGGTTCATATGATTTATTAATTGGTATGGATTGGTTGGAAAAGAAGCGCACTGTCTCGAATTACTACTAAGAATATTTCACATGCCTTGATGAGAAAGAAAATTCAAGGATGGTGCAAGTTATTCCAAGACCTATATCCATTAGAGGCATTTCAACATTGTGGCTGAAAAGAAGTTTTAGGAAATGGTGCTAGATATGTGAATAACATATGGAAGATCCAATAAAGGATAAGGATCCAAGTCTTTAAGACTATCCAATTTTGAGGGAATATGAAGACATGTTTGGGGAATTACTAATATTTACACCAGAGAGAGATATTGACTTATCTATTGAATTAATTGCTAGATCTTCCCCAATGTCCAAAACACCTTATAGAATGAGCAGACTAGAATTGAAAGAGTTGCAAACATATCTAGAAGAATTGTTGAAAAAGGGGTGCATATTCCCAAGTGTCTCACCTTGGGGTACCCCAGTACTCCTTGTGAAGTAAAATGATGGAACTATGAGGTACTATATTGAATTCATATAGATTATTAAGGTTATTGTAAATAAATAGTACCCTCTACCATGGATCAATGATCTTTCTGATCAACTAAAAGGTGCAAATATATTTTCCAGAATTAACTTGAGATTAGGTTATCATCAAGTAAGAATTAGAGAAGAAGACACCAACAAGAAAATGTTTAGGACAAGGTATAGCTATTATGAGTTTGTGGTGGTTTCATTTGGATTGAAAAATTCACTAGCTACTTTTATATGTCTAATGAATAGACTGTTCAGGGATTACCTATATGTTATATCCTTAATTTCTTCCCTACAGGGCCAGAGGGGAATACAACAGAGGATGAAATCCAAGACAAAACTCTAGCTTCATATTTAGGTTAGATTTGTAGGGTGTCTCTTGTTATACATGGAAAATAAGATATGTGTTGCTGGTCATATATAATGCAACATGCGACACCCTTTGTAACCTTCTAGTTTCATGGAGTTTTGAAGAGGAAGGCAAGGAATGAGTTGGTTCTTTGTGGCATAAACCTTGAAAATCACATCATTTAAGTATCCATTGGTATCTACAATATATAGAAGCTCACCCAATCCTCTTCTAAGGATCTATATTTTTGGGTAGGTGTTATATTATTTGCATGTGTGTGTGGGTGGGTGCATCAGATTAGGGTTTTGGTAGCTACAAAATAACTAAAATATTGTGTATATATTGTATTGTGAATGGTGAAATTAATAAAATGAAGATTTGAGAGGTGTGACACCAAGGAAGGTTAGTTTTCTCTCGGTTAAGGGTTTCCAGCATAAATATCTATGTACTATGTGTATGAGCAATTGATTAATTTTGTTTTGCTTAGAATATGTATGAATTTCTTTACTTCACAGGTTTAAAAATTACATCTGGTATTCGAGCATGTTCTTTGCTTCAAGGGGATGCTTTTGTTTTTGATGGCTTGGAACAATATTGATAGATCAATTTTATATTGGGTCTATGATAAACTTGGGTTCAGTGGGAGATTTGGAGTTGTGATTCATGTGTTGAAAGAGAATGACGAGCAATTATAGAATCAACATTGAGAAGTTCAACAGTGAAAACTTTGAGCTATGGAAGATCAATATGGAGGAACTTATTGTATACAAAGAACAATGTATCGTTGTGGATCCTGGTACACAACCTACTAGTACAAAACCTAGTAGTACACAAACTATCGGTACACAATATACTATTACACAAACTACTAGTACTCAATCTACTAGTATGTCAAAAGAAGACTGGGAGAAGCTAAATAGAAGTGAAAGGAGTACGATTCGACTCTTCCTGAAAGATTCAATGTTATTGATTGTGCCGAGAGAATCTACATTGAAGGAACTATGGGAAAATTTGGTGAATTTGTATCAGTCAAAGTCCCTAGTAAACAAGTTGTTTCTTCAAAGAAGTTGTATCATATTAGGATGGAAGATGAAGATTTTGTGATATAGTATATAAATTCCTTCAATACTATGGTAAGTCAACATGGATCTGCTAATATTATGCTTGCAGAAGAAGATAAGTGTATTAATTTTTTATGTTCTTTGGCAGAGTCCTG
This sequence comes from Picea mariana, assembly GCA_032191745.1. NCBI lineage: Eukaryota > Viridiplantae > Streptophyta > Pinopsida > Pinales > Pinaceae > Picea > Picea mariana. The sequence goes on along the minus strand of JASDQU011379623.1, from coordinate 7,220 downwards.
GGATAATCTAGTTGTACAAATTGGTAGTACCACTAAATATGCATTGAAGTATGAGGATGCCATTTCATCCTTGTTATCGGAAGAGACGAGGAAAAAAAGCATGGATAGTCATAGCACAAATGATTTATCTATAAGAGGTCATCCCCAAGATAGGAATACAAATAAGTCCTCGAGGGAAGGGGAGATATAAATATAAATGTATATCTAAATCCCTATTTAAATCTTTGAGGAAATGCTAGAAATATGGAAAAGATGGGAATTATAAGAAAGATTGCAGGTCTAAGAAATTTGATAAAGCAAAGGGATATGATGATGCCTCCTCCACATAGGTGAAAAAATCCACAGAAGAAGGAGGTGATGTTTACCTGGAATATAATGGTACACATGTAGATCATGATGTATGGTTTATCGACTCAGTTACATCATTTCATATGAATCCTCATAGAGAGTGGTTCAATGAATACAAAAATTATGATGGTGGTGAAGTCTTCCTAGGACATGACTCGATATCCAAAATCATGGGACGTGGAAGGTTTAAGTTGTTGCTGAAAGATGGAAGGATTATAACCTTCCCTAGAGTTCTGCGCATTCTATATGTATCTAGGAGCCTAATATCCATAAGAAAGTTGGATGATGAAGGTCTGGATAATTTATTGGGAAAGGGAACTTGCAATATGGTTAGAGAAGAAATGGTGTTGATGAGGGGAGTTCAGTGTGGAAATCTATACAAGTTTTTGAGAAGAACTTATATTGGTGGGTGTAACATTTCTATTTTTCTTTGTTGGCATGTTTACAAGAAGAGTGTTCTTGTCATTGATGGAAAGAACAACAATGACGACGGCATATTGGTAGCATTGATGAAAAACAAGAAATCATAGATGATAGCATCAAGAATGACTAGACCATGAGAAATTGTTGTTTACAAGCTCAGGAGGACCAGCACCGGGCACAATGTTGGAGTTTCTAGATAGCCAGAGGTTATCATGAAGGCTGCAAGGAGCGTGCACAAGATTCCTTAGAATTCGTGAGTTTGTAGAAGGAGTTAAGCTAAGAAGGGTTGACGCAGAGTTATTTGGAAAGGAGCCATCGACATTCTTGAAGGACAATAGAGATCCCTAGAGAGAAGAGGAACTAATTGTCGTGGGCCATTAGATCTAGTGGAGTTGCAAAGAGGATAAGTGCAGGAGTCATTCAACACTCCAAAGCTATGAAGGAATCCTGGTCATCCATTGAGGCAGGACACATGGCAAGAGATCAACATTGTGCTGATTTGCAAATTGGGAAATCAGAGATAAGAGAAGAGAAAAATTGTGACGTCTGAGTTCGCGAAGGTGATCATAGCCGTTGATTGAGGAATGTACTGGGCCATTGATCTGACACAAGCACAAGTTCTGGAATCTAAGAAAGGAGGTTTTCTAACCTTTGACATCGCGATTTGCAAAATATCGAAGTGCGAAGGAGAGATCCAGACCATCGATCGAGGAATGTCATGGGCCATTGATCTCGCATGACGAATTTTGGAGTTCAAGAGCTTGGACTTCGAAGAATGGAGGAGAGATAACTCGCAAAACATGAAGTCATGAAGCACCTTTTTGACTGGCATGTGGTCACAGCCAGAGGTCACATAAATGAAGAATAAGGGAAGGATCTAGCATTGCTAGGCTCCTCTTCAGAGATTGGGAGTTGGGAAAATCGAGGTGACTCATAGCAAAATATACGATGCGCGAAGTCATGAAGCACCATTTGGATAGACATCTTATCATAGTTTGTGGTCACGTAAAAGAAAGGGGCTTATCCAGAAAAGATAGCGCCCACTATGTAGTTTTCTTAGGAAGGGAAAAGGCACCAAAGGGATGAGCGTGAAAAGGTTCTCTCTGTAATTATCAAAACAAAATGATTGTAATTTCTAGAAATGACTAATTGTATCTGCCAAAGAATTCAAAGAGCTTCAGGGTGATTTCCAGAGGAGATGAAGAGTCTCGATATAATTTCCAGAGGAATGAAGGATCATCATAGAGACAATTGAAATATGGAAAAGTGTGGAAGACTGTAACTGCCAGAGAGGCCAAGAATATCAGGATAACAATCACTGATGATGAATAAACTGTGGATAACTGCCAGAGAATATGAAGAGTTGCGAGGATGATCTAGTAGAGGACTTGGCATGACAAAAAGACATATAAAAGAGAAGAGAATGTGGGGGGGATGATTTAATTGGGATAGTCATTCTTGTAGAGGGGTGACGAATTGATTCACGAAAGAGAAAGGGGAGGCATAGCACATAGAATGGACATGGCGCATAGAGCATAAAGCACAGAAGAATGAGATAGTACAAAAATACATATCTGAGAGAGGAAGAGAAATCTGAGTTGCACATGCAAAGATAAAGAAGAAGAACAAAAAGTGCAAGAAGATGCAAGTAGGAAGACACTGATGCAAGTAGAGCAAAGCAGTGATGAGACTGGTGATCCATTGATAAATACTATATCATTGTAATAAATTTCAGTAACAAAGATTTATATCTAAGGGTGGTAGGGTGGTTCTAGGGAGGATTGTTGTCCTCTGAGTTTCAAGTGGGTGCTTGAACATAAGGAGTTGTGGCTTCCATATGGTTGCAGCCAGAAAAACTAGGGTGGAAGGGTGGTGCAAGGGAGAACCATTGTTCTCTGTTATACAGGTTGGTGCCTATGTGACTAGAAGTTGGTGCTGGAACACTCAGGGAGTTGGTGCTTCCTTCTAGTGGGTGCTAGAGAAACCTATGAGTTGGTGCTTTCAACAAGATGCATCTTGTTAAAGAAGAGTTTGTAGCCTCATTTTGAGTTGGTGCTCAAATAAATATGATGTATAGAACATAAAATATTGCCTATCATTCTAAGAAGATGTTTTCTCCCTTTATGGGTTTCCTCATGAATATATGTATCTATGTATATTATATGTGTGATTGATGGTTATTATTTCTGTTGTTCATGTCTAACATAATTTTGATGATCACATGGAGAATATTAATAATATTTTAATAGGCATAATATTGTTTAAGCACAGTAACAACTGATTCACCCTCCCCCCCTCTCAGTTGTCTTAGTAATTTCAACAATTGGTATCAGAGTGGGTTACTTTTATTTAAAGTTAGATCAATAAGCTTAAACATGACCAGTAATGAAGGAACTTCAACCAATAAGCCTCCTCTATTTGATTGAACACATTTTTTCTTTCTAGAAGGTTAGAATGAGAACATACATTATGGCCTTAGGTGTTGATGTTTGGGATGTTGTAGAGACTGGATATACAAAACCTGTTGTGTTAGATTCCAAATATGATAAGTTATAATTTAGAATCAATGAAAAGGAAATGAATGCTATCTTGAGTGGGCTTGCTAAAGATGAATTTGTAAAGGTGATGCATCTTGATTCTACCAAAGAGATGTGGGATAAACTTATTAGCAGTTATGAAGGAAACGAGAAAGTAAAATATGCCAAACTTCAGATATATAGATTTAAATTTGAACAACTAAAGATGAATGAGGGTGAAACAATTAGTCAATACTTATTAAGAGTTGAGGAGATTGTGAATTCCATGAAGGGTCTTGGTAAGAAGATTGAAGACACATTTTTAGTTCAGAATATTTTAAGATCTCTGCCTGATAGATTTAATCCAAAAGTTTCTGCAATAAAAGAACTAAATGATCTTAAGACTCTGTCTATTGATCAACTCCTAGAAACTCTAAATGCTTATGAAATGAGGATTAGTAAAGATAAATCCACCACTAGAGAAGCATATTTTAAATTAGACAAGAATACTGATTCAGAATTAGATGACGTTGAGGCAAAATTTGTGAGGAGGTTAAAGAAAGGATCAGGCAAATACCAAGGAAATATTCCATTTAAATGTTTCAATTGTGGTAAGATAGGTCATTTTTCATCTAAGTGTCCTCACAAAGAAAAAAACCAGAACTCTGATGATGAAAAGAAATACAATTTTAATAAATATAGTAAAAAGAAACGTTTGTGTGCAAATAATGAAGACTCCTCAGAAGACACATATAGCGACTCATTTTCTTGTGAAGATAAGGTGAATGATTTTCTGCCCATGGGATACCTTGATGATGAATACATAGGTAGTGACATGAATGAATAAGAAGCTATGGTTGATATGGAAGGTGAACTAATCAGTGATTTGGAAGAGATTGACAGACTTAGACTTAATAAGAGAAAACAAAAACAATTATTGATGCAGTTTAAAAAGAATGGTAGAGGACCGAGTGAAGATCTTGTTTTGTTAAAAGTAGAATTAGAATAATCAAAGAAAATAGAAGATATTCTAAAACAACAATTAGAAGAGAAGAAGGTGAGGTGTGAATCTCTAGAAGCTGAAGTAGTGGTTGTCAGAAAATATCTAGAGAAATTTTAGACCTTATATCATCAGAATATGACAAGTATTCAAGCCTCAGAACGATTATCCACCGTTCTGAATCAACAAAGGAATCCAAAGTTGAAAATTGGTTTGCGTTATGAAGAAGGATCAAGTAGTGGTCATCCAAGCAACAAATAATCCATAAAGTTTTTCAAGTCTAGAATCATTGACAACAACAAATCTGTAGAACAAAGAAATAATGCATCCTCTTCTCAAGAAAATCATCAGCATGGAAGAAATCGACCTGCTAAAAGAAGACAACAATTTTCCTGGTACAAAGAATTTTTCTATGGATATTGTTTTATCTACTCTAACTTTGGTCACAAAGCTATAAATTGTTCTTTAAGGTTTAGATATGATCAGTCAAGATACTCAAGAAATAAATATATGCCACAACAAAGAACGAGACAACCAAGTAACAAACAACCACAAACTGCAAATCATGTGATGTTTGGGAAAAAATGCAGGTTAAGCATAAAAATCATTATGATGCTTTATTCAATGAACTAGAATGTTACATCTTCCATAATTATGGACGTAAAGTTGTAGACTGTCACTTAAAGAACTTTAATCCATATTTAAATCCCTCTTCTGAAAATGTCAAGGTTTGGAAGACAAAAGAAGATGACAAGTGTGGATTAGTGTTGTCAGCTCAAAGATAAAATAACCCCTGGTATATTGACATTAGATGTTCCAAACATATGACTGGAGACAAAAGAAAGTTTCTGACTCTAAGTGAAAGAAAATCAGGGAATGTAACTTTTGGAAATGATGCACCAGGAAAAATCAAAGGTAAAAGAATGGTAAGTCTAAGTAATGGAAAAGGGAAAGATCAATATGTGTTTTTTGTAGATGGTCTGAAACATAATCTGCTTAGTCTCAGTCAAGTTTGTGATAGAGGATGTGAAGGTTTTTTCACTTCTAAAGGTTGTAAAATACAATCTGTGAACTCAGGAAAAATGATTGCAAAGGGCATAAGAACACAAAACAATGCCTATGTTTTGAAAGAATATAAAGAAGAATTTCATTTAAGTAAGTATGATGAAAGTTGTCTATGGCATAGGTGACTTGGACACCTAAATTTTGATCATCTAATCAAACTTAGAAATAGTGGGGTAGTAAAAGATATTCCAAAGATATCAAAGCCATATGATTATGTATGTAAACATTTCCAAATAGGAAAGCTTACTCGAACACAGTTTAAATATAAGAACTTTCCATCAACATAAAAACCTCTTCAGTTAGTACATATGGATTTATGTGGACCACCAAGGAAGGAAGGTACATGAAAATAAATTAATTCATGTTGATTATTGATGATTATTCTAGACTTACATGGGTTTCCTTTCTGAAAGAAAAATCCGAAGCATTTGAAAAATTCAAAGTGTTTAAGGCTCTGACTGAGAATCAAACAGGAAGAAGATTGAAGGAAGTAAGGTTTGATAGAGGAGGAGAGTTTAGTTCAAGGAAATTTAAAGAGTTTTGTGATAAACATGGGATCAAAAGAGAGTATGCTATTCCAAGGACTTCATAACAAAATGGAGTAGTTGAGAGGCAGAATAGATCAATTTAGCAGATGGCAAGATCAATGATGAATGAAAGGAATATTGCTCAGACATATTGGGTAGAAGCAATTCATACAGTTGTACATATTCTTAACAAAGCTCATCTCAGTCCACAAAGTGACAAGACTCCTTATGAACTATGGTTTGGAAGACCTACCTCAATCAAGAATTTTAAAGTCTTTGGAAGTAAGGGTTATATCAAGAATAATGATGAAAATCTTGGAAAATATGATGACAAGGATGATGAAGGTATCTTATTAGGGTATGCTACAAACAATAAAGGATACATATGCTATAATAAGAGGCTGCATAAAATGTTTGATTTTATTGACATAAAATTTGATGAAGAAATCTTGGTATGAAATGTAATCAGTATTGAACCAACCACAGAGGATATAGTTGAAGTTGAAGATGAACATGTCCAAGAATCAGAAAGAGAAGACTCTGATTCAGATGAAGATACAAATACTCAGGAAGACTCATATTAGCAGACAAAAACAAAACCACCTCTCAGAATTGTTAGAAATAATCATTCTGAAAAACAAATAATTGGTGATAGAAATAAAGGAGTTCAGACAAGAAGGCAATTGATTAAAGACTTAGAACAATCTCATATTGCGTTCCTATCTATGATTGAACCCAAAAATTTTGATGAAGCCAACAAGCATGACGATTGGATTAGAGCTATGAATAAAGAGTTTGATAATATAGAGAATAAAAATACATGGGAGTTTGTTCCCATACCTACAAATAAGAATGTAATAGGCTCCAAATTGTTGTTTAAGAATAAAATGAATGAACAAGGACAAATTGTTAGGAATAAAGCCAGATTGGTCTGTAAGGGGTATGCACAAGTTGAAGGATAGTATTTTGATGAAACCTTTGCACCAATGGAAATATTGGAAGCCATCAGAATGTTCCTTGCCTATGCATGTCATAATAACTTTAAAGTATATCAGATGGATGTTAAATCAAAATTTCTTAATGGAGATCTAGAAGAAGAAGTATATATGGAGAATCCTAAAGGATTTTCACTAACAGATAATCCTGACTATGTCTGGAAGATGAAAAAGGATTTATATGGACTGAAACAGGCACTGCGAGCCTGGTATTGTAGACTGGACAAATTTTTACAAGACAAAGGGTTCAAGAAAGGTACTATTGACAGTAATCTATACATTAAGTTTGAAGGTGATGATTTATTAGTTGTTTTGGTTTATGTAGATGAAATTATTTTTGGATGTA
>JASDQU011379622.1:0-20764 GCA_032191745.1 Picea mariana | reverse complement strand
TATCAGATACTTTTAAGTTGACATTTTACCATTCCTTCTTGAGTCAACTTGTAAACCTTAAGGCGAAGAGGGATGTGGAGTTGGAATAAAGTTGGAATCCAATAAATTAATAAAATTGGGATGTTTGGACTCAATAGTTTCCATAAATCGTGCGCACCAAACTATCTAAGAGGCCTACTACCCAACATCTAGGTGGTACATCTCGACTTGTGCTTTAATCTCTTCCTTTCACTAATATATAATTCATGAAAAATACAACATACATGCATTCTTTCATGATCACCAGTCACTCCAAAGAATAAATAAAGTATTCCACTGTGTTAATTTGGCACAACTTGGTAAGTATCCCCAAAAAATTAGTATCAATTTCAAATTGAGTGTTGATGGTCGTTAAGAACCAAAGACTGAATATTGAAATATCTTAATAGATACACAAATAAATATTGAAGAAACACACTTTTATTATGTGGTCCTCTTACATTTATTGTATCTAACTAACTACCATAATGATCCTTATTTAATACTATAGTGTACCTAGTCCACCTTACATTAAATGGCCTCCACTATGGGCCCTCTGGAGCCCCCACTGCCTCTTTAGCTACCTAAAATTTCATCCCCCTTATGAAAGTGTTGTTCTCAATGCTTGGTGTATAATCATATACCAAGGTCCCATGGATAAGTGTGGACCACAGTGCTAAAGTAGAATAGAGAACCAAGGTTCCCTTGAGAAATGAAATCCACCATGTTGAAGTAGTCCAATTGCCATTGTAAACTGAGGTCCCATGTCCAAGTGCTCATGTGAACTCCACGTGGAAGATATCAAAACCCAATAAACCAATTGAAAATTGTGCTCCAAATACTAACACTTATCATGTGGATCCAAATAAGAATATCCATCCACATAGTGGGAAAGGGTCAAATTTGAATCTGGAAGGAACAATACCACTGTAGAATATGCAAGATAAACATTGGTAATCATAACAAGCTCCTTATTTGTCAGATTGTTTTCTCTACAGAAGGTGGAGTAGAGTCATCAAATAAAATATGAAAGTGGTTGTCATCCCAAAAAATGACAATTATCCGTATACATGTCATCACAATCTGCCTCAAAATCATATCAATCATATACTTCTTGATTATATTGATCCATGATATATGTCATAAGATATATCTCCTGCATGCTATCTGATATCCTTTGCATATTGTGAAAACTATCCTTAATAGCTTGTTTCCCCTTGTGCAGTTGGTTCCTTCAATATCCATATGGACATCCATCCCTCTGATCTCATATTCCTAGATATAAGCTCTATCTGTATCTTCTATCTGTCAACACTCGGTGTTGATCCTGATATGATCTAGTTATTGTTAACTTTGCAAAATGTGAAACCAAGGGAACTTTGTCAAGCTAACTTTTTCAACAATTTCATGAAAATATGAACCATTCAGGTTCAATAATATATCATACTTCTTCCTTCTGATTTTCTAAGAAATTGACTATTCAAATCAATTTTCTGGGTGAACCGCTATATTCTATTGTCCAATATATTTCCAATGACTTCTCCCTTGCTCAATTTTGATTCTTGAGCAGAAAGTTATGGATATTTGAACAATTGTGCCTCCTAGGAGGTAATCCTTGTACAATTATTCTTCTTTCTTAGAGCTGAATTGGCTCTTGGATCCACGTTGAATCCTCTCTTCAGGTTTACAGGCCTTATTTACATATTTAGGTGTAGGTTTGTGTTGGACATATTGTCATTGATATATTTTCAATGATGTCAAAATTCAATGACAGACATGAAGCTCAAAAGGGAAAGCGCATTGCAGAAACATGATCAGGATTGAAATCCCCATAGGACAAAACGAGACCATTGGATATGCAAGCGCTAGATCAAGGGCAGGGATTGATTGTGAAGTGTGAAGGGAGAATTAAACAACACGTTAATTCCAATTGTTAGAGCAATATTTTCCTCACCCTATGCAATCTTGCAGAGAGGGCCTTATTCCATTCCCCCATGCAGACTTACTTTCCCTGATGATAAAATCCAGAGATAAAAATATAAATTTTTTCCACTTGTACGCATCTTTCACCCTATACAACAAGTGTATACGTAGGTTGCTCCACTACAGCCCACGTACATCAATATTTGTGCCAGAAAATCAAAATTAAATATCGGGTTTCCATGTCACGACAGGAGATCTCTGATCCTTGGCCTTCCACATACCGGAAACGTTCTGACTTGGCCCGTCAGTTGCATTTTGAAGGCTATAAAGAAGCCAATTCTAAGCTATGGAAAAGAGGAGAGAATTCAACTTTGAGAGCAAAGATACTCTGGAAAAATTATTTACTTCATGTTGAGTCTGCATCCCTTTGTCCTTTAAGTCTGAACACAGTGTTCATCCCCAAAGCTCTTCCCTTATTGATGGAGAACCTCTTTGTCTCCCTTATATGAGCTTGCCTTTGGTGGAGGATTGAAGTGGTGGAGGCCCAGTTGGAAGGAACTCGGTTTCTTGGTTCTGAACCATGCCAACACAAAAGTCTGTAATATTTTCACTTAAGATGATTATTTTTAATAGAAATACTCCTTTCCCGTCCAATTGATATCTTGAAAATATATGTATTATTATCCATGGGTGTATTTTTTATGTACATTGATGGATTATGCTATCTAATGTGCTAACCTTTTATATTTCCACCATATTCTTGTTTTCGCTTCTTTGTTGAGAACTTTTTGCATGTATATAGCTTTGGGTCAAAGTGCTCAACGGTGGACATCATCGAACATCTGGACGAGGTAGGCCTCTTTCTTATCTTGTTTGCACATTGGTTTATATAGCATGTTGTTGGGATAGAGTTAATTTCTGCAGTCATTTCCATCTATTGTGGTTCACCCTAGCCATAGAGAGATTTTCCTTGTAACAGAATTGGCGACCATACTGGGGATTCAATCTTCTTTCTTAGGGTTTGAACTACTTTTCTCCTTAGATTGATCTTGTTTCTATTGTGGTTCTTGTCATATCATTGCTTGATGGGTCATTTTCACTTTGGGTCTGAGTTTTCAGCCTTTCTCCCTTGCATGGCCTTGTTTCAAAGAATATACGGGCCTTTTTCCTTGACAGTCGCGTACACACGCAAGTTGTCTCACTGCAAGCTGTGTATATACGCTTTGTTTTCCCAAACAGATGCATACACACTTTTTCCTTGCCTGTTTTCTTGGTCTGGTGTTTGTTGGGTGGGATTTGATGCTTGTTGAGCCTTCTTAGGTCCCTGTAGTGCCCGTTGACTGCCTGTGGGATGACAGGAAACCCTCTTTTGGTTGAATTTTTGGGCGAAGTTTTTCTCTTCATCTTTTCATTTTTATTGTCCTTGTACATTGGGATGGTTGTTTCCTTGCTTGATATCCTGCTTGAGTTATCTCTTTTTTATACACAGTAGGGCTATATATCAAGTTACTTTTCAGTCCATGCATTTTCAGTTTCGATATATTAAAAATACAAAAAAAGTAAGCATTTTTCATTGCTTGGCATTTTTGTCTTTGAGTTTTTATCATTAGCTTATTGCATACAGTGAAAGATTTCATTTTACTTCTGAATTGCAGAGTTGAATTTGAAAATTGCATCATTTTAGAAGCATATCATACATTAAAAGTTAAAGTTAGGACTTTGCATTATTTTCATATTTACTTTTCTTGCAGAGTCATAACACTACAAGTTTCATAACCATACCTTTTTTGAGTAATCATGGCCATAAAATTGATGCTATAATTTAAAATTTATTAGTAACGATTTATTTTCTAGGGTGCCCAAACTAGCCTAGGATTTAGTGCCTGGGAATAGGATTTTGTGAGTAAACTTCTCCAAGGCAATTAAATAAACATATGTGTCTGAGTCAGGGAGTGGAGAAATCCATTGTATAATTGGTAAGATCAGGAGGCTCCACTCACACTGGAGTTAATCACGAGGTCGCGTGAAGTCGGTTGAAGGAATATCCCTCCGATACCTTCCTAGAGTCAGAGATATTTCTGGGGATCTATTCGTATCTGGGGATCTTGTTTGTGCCTTTACCTCCGTGAGAGGTGGTTCTTTCAAGGTTTTGGGCTTTGCTACCCTGCCCATATGGTGGACCTGACTTACGATTGCTCGCATGTGCATTGATTATACAGTGGTTGATTAGTTGCTTGACTCAGGTGTCTCATAGGTTACTTGCAGGGGTTATTTTGCAGGTACCCTGGGTCAAATAAGGGTCAAACAACACACAACCTTTATGGAGGATTACCTCTCCAGGGGGATCTGACCGACTAGTTATTAAGTCCACGAGGGCCCTTATAACTGATTTTGTTACCTACGATCTTTAACAGCGAGTCTCAGGCCCCTCTTGGGTGAGATATACCTTTTTTAGGGAGGGAGGCCACTCAACCACTTTACCCTATTTGCATGCATATTGGTTGTTTGACTTTTGGTGTGCTCTTTGCTTACTAGTTGGCCTTAAGAGTTTTTACTGAGTTCTCTTTACCATGGACAACAGAGTCCCTTGGGCTCCCTCATTTACCGCTACCTACCCCATGATGCCTATTCAGTTCATGGGGATGAATCCTCATGTTTTTTATCATGGTATGTAGAACTATGATACTCAGTCTACACCTTGGGCCTCTAGCCAGTTTTCTGTTAATATGCCTTCAGCCATGCAATCCTCTCCCTAGTCCACTTATATGAATCCTAGAATTGGATCTGGGGGCACCATCACCCCGATGCCTACGTCTTCATTTGATACGAGTCATGTCCCTCAACCCACTTTCATGTCAGGAGGTTGGAACCTCCCCTCTTATGGATCCAATCCTAGTTATGCTCTTTCAGGGGCCAATACTCAGATGTGTGCTTTTTCTACTTATTACACTCCATCCATGTATCCTCCATCCACCAAGTTAGTTCCTTCGAACACTTTTTCCATGGTGAGTCCTCATGTATCCCCGGGTGTTTCTTATGGGGAGAATTAGTTTTACAGTTCGGGCTACCCTCTTTACAGAACCCCTTCACAAGGGGGAAACATATATACTCACTTGAATAGTCCTTATCATACTTCTGTCTCTTCGCAGACTTCATTGATGATGCCCATACACACCTCCTCGACTCAATTAGGAGGAGGGTACTATCTTCCGGGACAGAGATAGGGTGTAAACCAAGATCTTTCCTGGCCTACAATTCTCTCAAGTCAACCTTTCCCTAGACCTTGGCATCAAATGCCACAACTCATTGCTAGTCTAGTCACTGTATATCTCACCCAATAGGGGCCCAAGACTCGTTGTTAAAGATCACTTTTGACTGGGAGCTCCATCACCAACCTCTGCCAGTCATGTTGACGATGGGTCGACAACTTCTACAAGTCATGTTGACAACCCGCACCCAACCGCTGTTAGTCATGCTGGGGGCACCACTCTAATCTCCATGAGTGATATCAATGCTACATCTCGAACCTCTGTACATCATGTAGGAGATGACTCTCTCAACTTTTCCTGTCACGTTGAGAACATGTCATCGGTCATTGTGAATGACGTTGGGGGCATTGAGAAGCCTAGACGTCTCAGACGTAAACCTAAATTCCTTTGCAAGATTTGTGAAGGAAATCACCTTACTCATTTGTGTCCAGCCACGCCCGTGGTACCAGAAGCTTGGGGCTCACCCAAGGGCCCCTAAGATTCTGAATCATATGTGGTTTCCCCACACCTTTCTCCTCCTTCAATTGACACGGTGGTAACACCGTTGCAATCCTATCCTGACCTCACCTTCACTGTTAAGGGTGGTGTGTTCCCTATCCCTGTTACCATGCATCCTCTTCAACCTAGAATTGAATAAGTGGTCGAACCAGAGAAATATTTGGTCAATCCTACTCTCCTTGTGGAGAGTGATGCATTTGTCGATCATGTCGTCAACATTCCTGATCCTGCACCTTTTGAACAAGAGAGAGTTTTTCTTTCACCAAGTCCTCTCCCTTCTGGTTTTGAGGAGATCACTTTTGACTGGGATAGTTGTTGGCATAGGGGCAGACCCAAGGTTCAACTCTAACAATGCACCAACAAGCCCTAACTATTGGCCCTTTCGAAAACACCTATGAAACAGATGCAGTCTCACCCGAAGTAGCAATAGGGGGTTGTAGGACACATGTGTCTATAACCAGAGGAAATGAAAATTGGATCCAAAACAACAACAACACAACATATAGATATCAATTACCAACTTAAACCTACTTTGCACAGTTATACTTCAGATCTATCACAATGATGTAATAACAGAATAATCAGAAGGCAAAAGAACACAACATCAGTCACATAGAACAACAATATATGCGTGGTTCAACCTCTCCCTAGGGATACATCCACAGAACTATGTTTCTTGATATTATAGAAAGCATATAGTTCTATCTGGGCTCTTAGCTTGCATATCTCTCTCTCTCTCTCTCTCTCTCTCTTCTTCTCTCCCCTCCCTGCACACCCAGCTACAGGTTTGATCTTCGCACATAGTTGAAGATATTACAATACTAGAAGGCTCTCACACTTAGCACTTCTCTATATCTTAGCAATACTCATTCTATCAACAATCACACTCTTAGCAACAACAAATCACACCAACTAACCAACTCTGAGCTAACCCATCCCAGGTCCTATAGACCTTTATTTATACATTACAATGACTCATCGACATCCTTAGGTCGAAACCTAGGTGTCAAAACCCTAAGTACCAAAACCCTAGGTGTGTAAAACCCTATGTCAACTTGACCCACGTTTTTTGGGCTTTGCCAACTTGTCTTTCCTTCTTTCCCCCGAGGTGGTCCAAAGAATCTATTGGTGGATTTTTCTGCTTGCTGAGTTGTTCACTATCTATCTTCCTTGTAGATCTGTTCTCCTTGATCTTCTCGTCCAATGGCTTGTTTTCCCTCACTTTGCTCCTTCTTTTATGCTTCTTTAACCACTTCGACCTGTTCTCAGTCAACGTGCCTTCCGTGCAGTTCACACTTCGCCTTTTCTTTTCCTTTTTCTTCTCTTTCTTTCTTAATCAAAACCCAAGGCCCAACATCCCCCCAACACTCACCTATGACTCATCCCGAGGCACTGTAGATCTGAATCTTTTGTTTCACTTCGAATTCAGAATGTGCAACGCAGCCTGTGATTTCTGCTAAGTTCTTCCCCACTGTGTGCAAACTGTCTTTTTTGTGTCTGGTACCCAGTTTCAACTTCACATGGTACCTAGACCCTTCTCCTTCTACTTCTACTAAGAGCTGCAAGGCATCTGGTTGTCATAGTACAATTTCAACTGGCTCCCATTCACAAAACCTTCCTTCCATTCTCCATTCAAAGTTTTGAACTGCGCAACTCCTCCTAATATAACTTTGACAACCTCGTATGGCCCAAGCCAATGTATCCTGAACTTCCTTGTATGCTTCATGAAGTTGTTGTCATATACCAATACCAGATCTCCTTTCTTAAAGGCTTTCTTCTTGATGTGTCTGTCATGGTAAGCCTTCTCTCGTTCCTTATGTACCTGCTGATGGAATCCTGCAATAAATATGTCTTCCTCTAGCTCTACCAACTGCGCAAGTATCTCTTGCACAGTGCTAGTGTCATCCATATCTATGAATGATGCAATTCTCAGGCTAGGAACTAAATATTCCATAGATACTACTGCTTCTAAATCATAAACCAATTTAAATGGAGTCTATGTTTCAAACTTCTTACAAGTGGTTCTATAGGCCATAATGTTGTTGGTACTCTCAAATCCCATTCATCTTTTTTCACACTGCAAATATTCATCAATGTAGTCTCCAATATCTTGTTGAAAGTTTCAACTGTACCATTCTCCTGCGGGTGGTATGAAGTGCTCTTCTGGTGATGAACTTCAAATTCCTGAGTCAAGGCTTTAATAGTCTTATTAATAAAATGTGTACCTTGATCACTCATCAAGATCTTCGGGCATCCAAACCTGGTTATGATATCATCAAATATGAAACGCGCAGCTGTATTTGCACTACATTCCTTAACTGCTCTTGCTTCTACCCATCTAGTCAAATAGTCTGTCGTAGTGATGATGTATCTTGCTCTTGTGTGCTTTCCTAGTGGGTTGATCAGTCCCATGAAATCAATGGCCCATTTTTCGAATGCTTGTAAGGTTAGATGGGGTTCTAAAGGCATATCATCTCTTCTAGAAGGTTTCCCAACTCTTTAGCATACATTGTAGGCTTTATAGTATTCTTTAACATCTCTGTGTAAAATAGGCCACCAGAGGGCTCTAAGAACCTTCTGCATTGTTGCATTTCCTGCATAGTGTCCTCCTGCGTTGCCTTCATGTGATTTTTCCAGAATCAGTGGTCTTTCTACCTCCATAACACATCTCCTCAAGATATCATCAGGTCCCATCTTATATAGTTGTCCAGCTATAAGTGAAAAATTTGCAGCACGAACTACCAGATGTTTCTTCTAAATGACTGTATATTCGCGAGGTGCCATTCTTGTTGACAGGAACTAAACTATCTCAGTGAAGTGATCATCAAACTTCCTCATGGCTAGCAACTGTGCATCTGGCAGTGTATCCTCCAAACTAGTAGGTTCCTCTCCATGTTCCAACCTAGATAAGTGGCCAGGTCCCTTGTTCATTCTCCCTGGCTTGACCATAATTTCAAAATCATATTCCTTGAATAGTAGTATTCATATGCATATCCTTCCCCCCAACACTCACTTGTTGACTAGGTATTTCAACGTAGAGTTATCAATGAAAATCTTAAAGTGTCCTCCCAATAAGTAGTGTTGAAACTTCTGCCTTGCATACACCATGGCTAAACCTTCTCTCTCAGTGGTAGTGTAATTTATCTCAGCTATTGAGAGATTCCTACTAGAAAAGACTAATCGATGGTCAATATATCTTGCTCCTAGTTGTTCTAACACTGCTCCCATTGCAACAGAGGATGCATCGACACGCACATGAAATTCCTTATTCCAATATGGAAAAACCAGAATAGTCGCAGTAACCATTTTTTGTTTCAGTGTGTCGAAGATCTGTTGGCATTCTTCTGTCCATTGAAACTGACAATATTTCTTCAAAATCTTCTCCATGGGTGTTGTGATCTGTGCATAGCCCTTAATGAAATTTAATATCTAGTATGTCCCAGCGGAGTGCGCAACTGTCTGACTGAAGTAGGGGGGTAGATCAACAATAATGGAAATCTTGTATGGGTCTACCAGCAACCCTTGCTTACACACAATATGGCCTAGCAACACTCCAAAGGGTGAAAAGAAGATGCATTTCTTCAGGTTAAGGGAAATCTGACATTTCCTGCACTTATCCAACATTAGTCTTAAACATTCAATATGATTTTTCAATAAACTAAAAAGAGTCCAATCATCAAAATATGCTTCCAAAAATTTATGTAAAAACTCCTTGAATGCTTCGACCACCACCCTAGAAAAGATGGTTGGTGCATTCTTCAATCCAAAATGTATCATTGTTTATTGGTAGGATCCCCATTATGTTGCAAATGTGGTCTTATGGCGGTGTTCCTTAGCAATCCTTATCTGGTGATAACCTGAAAATCCATCTGTGAAGGAGTGGACTTCCTGTCCTCCCACATTATCTAATTCTTCATCAGTAAACGGTGTAGGGAATGGATCATGTAAACATGCATCATTTAGTTTTCTCAAGTCTACACAGATTCTGATTTCTCCTGTCTTCTTATCTTGAACCACCATAGGGCTATTCCATTCTAACTCTTCAACAGGTTCTATGATTCCTGCTTCCAACAATTTGTCTAATTTGATCTTGACTTTTTGGCAATATTTGGGATTCAATCTGTAGGGTCTCTGCTTGATTGGCCTTGCATATGGTTTCAAGGGGATCTTCATTTCTCCCATGGGCCCTTTAATGCCCTTCATATTAGTGAACTTGGTTGGAAACAAGTCCATACTCATGTAGTAATTTTGTGATTTTATCAATAGTGGTATCATCCCAATAATCTCCAACATTGGCCAGCTTAGGTGATTTCTCTGTCCCAATATTGAATTTCTTGATTTTAATTGGTTGTCCAATAAAAGGTAGTTCAAATCTCGATCCTTGTATGTCTCTTTGTCCTTCTATTTCTGTGATATTCACATTCCTAGGATCATCATCTCCATCGGCATTGATATTGTAACATCCTTGCAATTTCTGAAGAGATGTGGTCCATTCATCCTCGTATTGCTCAAGAGGGAGGTTAGGTGCCTCCTCAAATACTTTTTGTCTCACAACTTGTAAAGCTTGATCTACCGTAGGGTACTGACTTTCAAATAAAAATGTAGCTACAAAATTCTAAGTCATACCTTGCCAATCTGCAGTGGTGAGGCGCAGTTCCTTTTGAAGATACCAATTGATAGGTGTTGTGTCCAGAGTGTTAATGAATTTATGCACCCACTTCTCTTGAGGAATGCTTCTCCAGGCCTCCTCACAACTTTGCACATGGTCTTTCGGACAGCTTTGACCTGTGTATCTAAATTCCCACCCTTCTACCTAATATGAGAATCATAATGTCATCAAAGTGCGATATTGCACCCAGTCCATGATGTTCTGCTAGTGCGCTCCCCACCATATTGTAGGCATTGATTTCAAGGCCTCGTCTAGTGCCAACAATCTCTGTTATATTGGTACAATTTCTTTGAATTCCAATAAGAAAGTTTTTAAATTATTAGACCATCAAATGTGGGAAAATTACTTACTTTTGTGTCGATCTAGCGAACTTCCCTAGTCAATCTATCACATCTTTGTGCAGAAACTTCATACATTGTTTTTTTCTAGTTCTCTAGTGCTTCTTCCAAATATGATGAACATGCGTTGTCACTTTGCCAACTTAAATTCTCGTCTGCATTAGGATTAATATAGTCCTACTGTCTTGCTTTCAATTTGTATATATTCTCTAGCTCGTATGCACGGTCTTCTTCTCTGATAGGCTATGTGTATCTGCAACCTTCATCAGGATCTAGAGGTGCAATGACCCTAAGGCCATCAACTTCAAATGTCATTCTAATTTTCTTTAATTCAACCACAGTAGAATTATTGAAAGCCCAATCAATTCCTAACAGAGTAGGATAAGGACAACTATCATCAACTATCTCAATTACTTCGAAGTCTATGAATGTTCTGACCCCGTCGATGTCCACAGGGAATGTTCCAGCCTTCCAAAGGGGCTCACAACCTATTGATTAGCCATCCTGAGTCTGATAGGGGAATAAATCAACTTAGGTTTTCCCATCAGTGCCAAGGTCTACTTCGTCATGACATTGACTTCTGATCCTAAGTCGAGGACCACATAATCTATATCATAATCTCCAATCTGAACATTCAGGTGTAGTTTCTTATTTTTCCTTCTCTTTTTAGATACTTGACATACTTCTCTACTCAGTAAGGGATCTACCTTTCCTATCTCATACTGTTTGATCAAATTTTGTAGCTCTTGTACAACGCTTTCATCTTTAATCAAGTTAATGCAAGTGCATAAGAATTCCATAAGCTTACTTACCTCTTTTCCTTCTCTAGGCGAAGTAGATTGATAAAATGCGAGAGGAATTCCACATTCTCTTACTTCTGGTCGAGCCTTTGATGAAGAAGCCTGATCTCTCCCAAATTATTTTCTTGCCTCTTCAAATGTCTGTTTTTCTTTCCTTGGATCAAACTCTTGTGTTTTCTCTGCAGCTCTTCTGACCCTTGATTCCTCTGTAATCTTCTCTGGGGTCACTCTATCTTCGCCTGTAGCAGCGCCTCCTCTAGTTATAACAATGACTCTAGGATCCACTTCACGAGGTTCTGTTGAGATTAGTTGTACGTGTTGGTTTCCTCCTTGTCTCTCCTAAAGTTTGGCTAATAGTGCAGGACAATATTCAATGACATGTTCAAATGAATTACAGTAAATGAAAGTGGTACAAGGGTTCTTAAAGTCCCTTGCCAAGTGACCTGGTTGTGTGCAATTATAAAAAATTATCTGACCTCGACCTTGACCCATGCCTCCTCGTCTTCCTCTTCCTCTGAATCCACCGCAAGGATTGGCATTTCCTCTTCCTGGGGAATTAAACTGCGTAGTGTTTCCCTCTTGTTGCATCTCTCCTTGAATCCTATATGTATCCCTTGATATTTCATGCAAGAGATCATAATCTCTATAGTCCTTCTCATCATGCTCCACAGATTTACAGAATGTGCAGTAAAAATTTCTAGGTGTCTGAACATATTTTTGCATTTAAAAGCATTCACCAGGGCGATGTTTATTTCTACATACCTTGCACCAAGGTAAAGTAACCTACTTCAAAGGGCTCAAAGCTCCAGAAGAAAAGTATTCATGAAATAGGGGACAATGCTCCTTGTCGCGACCTTCTGACTTGCATATGATACACTAGATGTCTTCTCTTTTATCTTTTCCCTTGCCTTTCTTCATGTCTTCGACTTGTAGAGATAAGCTAGTTAGTTGACTGAAAATTTGACTCATATATACCTGACTTGGATTCTCCCATTTTGGTTGATTCTAGTTTCATTGCGATCTCCAATGCTTCAGCGTGCGAAACAACCTTATTTTGCATCAGAGGGACTCTTATGTATGGTAGGATGGTAGCAATGAACCATTCCTTATTTTGCTCGTCTAGGATCTGAAAACTCAAACGGTATGTCAAGGTCTTAAACCTATTATCAAACTCCCAAACAAGTTTATCTACTTTCTGCTTGATTTAGTTCCACTCTATAATGCATTGTGACTCTGGCTTGGGTTTCTTGAATTCAACAATCAATGAAGTCTTGATGACATTCAGTGGTTTTGGCTGTGCAACTCCTTGGACGACTTTCATGTACCATCTCAGTGCGCGGTCTCTTAGGGTAGTACTAAACTAATCTCTCTTAACTGCTTTGTCATGAACTTGCTTAATACTCCATACAGACTCACATAAAAACCAGTGTTGACCAGGATCTTCAGATCCATCTCCCCTAAAGGTGGGTAACCTCATCTCATCTGCCATAGATCTTCCTAGGTTTCCTGACTGAGTATGTATTGAGTTTCTTGTAACAGTTCTCTGAGTGCTCTGATAACTTTGACTACTTTGGTTACTTAATGTTGCTAAAACAATAGGAGGAGTAATAATACTTACTTCGGTAATCGACGTAGTTCCTAAAGTTTTTGATTCTTGTCGGTGAGGTTCTTAAGTCTTCCCTTCCTCTACCCAAGCAGACTTTGAATTTTCCTCGTTTAGTAACTCTTCTTCTTCTCCACTGTAGAACCCTTCTTCTCATGCTAATGGTTCGTGATTCTGCTCAAAAAATTTCACCAGGGGAACTTCTCTGAAGGTTCTCCCACTGCGCGTATGTCCAACCTATGTGTCGTTGTCGCTGTCTGAATTCTTGAACATTATCTTTTCAATCTGACCCACTACTGTATCTTGAAGATGTTTTTCTCATGCAATAGCGTCTTGATCTTCAACTTCAAAAAGTGTAAAAATTTTCCTCTAGGTCCTTTAAAGAAATATCTCTCTTCTTGGCTATATGACTCTACTTTGTCAATAGAAAACTTGGTGATGTACCCTCCAATTGTTCTATCAAACCAGTGATCTACTACTCTTGACACCGTGTTATCAACTCTCTTGACCTTCTTGATCATCGTTGACGTCCAAACCATGGGCAGTCTAGATCTGACTTCAAACTGGGTATCTGCTAATCTGGCTAACCACTCGTATAACTCCTTATGAATTCCTCCAAAGAAAATATCATGTATATTGGTAAAGATATACTTTCCCAACTAGCCTTATGTACTAAGATTAGGGTTCTTGTTCTGACATTCCATGAAGTACTTCTCTTTTTCTTCTATCCAGTTATGAATCTATGTCCTTGATGGAAAACACCTTGACATTCCCTCAAAAATATCTCAGTCCCGGCAACGAAACCATTTGTTGGCACAGGGGCAGACCCAGGGTTCAACTCTAACAATGCACCAACAAGCCCTAACTACTAGCCCTTTCAACAACACTTGCGAAGCAGATGTAGTCTCACCCGAAGTGGCAATAGGGGGTTGCAGAACACAGGTGTCTACAACCATAGGAAATGAAAAGTGGATCCAAAAAAATAGAAACACAACATCTAGATATCAATTACCAACTTAAACCTACTTCCCATAGTTATAACTAAGATCTAGCACAATGATGCAATAACAGAATAATCAGAAGGAAAAATAACACAACATCATTCACACCGAACAACAAGATATACATGGTTCACCCTCTCCCTAGGGCTACATCCACAGAACTATGTTTCTTGATATTATAGGAAAACATACCTTTCTATCTGCACTCTTAGCTTGTAGATATCTCTCTCTTTCTCTTCTTCTCTCCCCTCCCTGAGCACCCAGTTGTAGGGTTCATCTTCGCACCCAACTAAAGATCTTAAAATACCAAAAGGCTCTCACACTCAACACTTCTCTCTCTCTCTCAGCAATACTCATTCTATCAACAATCACACTCTTAGAAACAACAACTCACACCAACTAACCAACTCTAACCTAACCCATCCCAAGTCCTCTAGACCTTTATTTATACATTACAATGACTCACCGACATCCTTAGGTCGAAACCTAGGTGTAAAAACCCTAAGTACCAAAACCCTAGGTGTCTAAAACCCTAGGTCAACTTGACCCACGTTTTTCGAGCTTCACCAGCCTGTCTTTCCTTCTTTCCAGTGAGGTGCTCCAAAGCATATATTGGTGTATTTTTCAACTTGTTGAGTTGTCTGTGATCTATCTTCCTTGTTGATCTATTCTCCTCGATATTCTCATCCAACGACTTGTTTTCCCTCACTTCGCTCCTTCTTTTCTGCTTCTTTAACCACTTCGACCTGTTCTCAGTCAACATGCCTTCCGCGCATCTTTCACTTCGCCTTTTCTTTTCCTCTTTTTTCACTTTCTTTCTTAATCCAAACACAGGGCCCAACAATATTCCTATGGGGTATCCAATGCCCCCACCTATGTCTTTTCCATTAAGATACAATGTCCGATCTATCACAGAGACTATATAATCAATTAGTTCTTTATCCTCCTCGACTTGGAGAGCTTTGGGTTTCCCCAAGATTATGTTGGCTATTCGTAAGATACTAACATTCTGTAGAAGGCCTGTCTAGGAGCCTTGGCCTCCCCCATTACATGTTGATTAGAACAACTTCAATGAGTCTTAGTAAGATCTTTTCTGACTCATTAAAAAGAGGAAATATTGTCAATTGATTTGTCCCTTTCACACTCGTTAAACTGGATTTGAAAGATCATGAGTCTTAGTTAAGATCTTTTCTGACTCGTTATCAACAAGTGAAAAGATCGTCGAGTGAACTTGTCTTTTTCACACTCATAAATTGGTTTTGAAAAGACGTCTATTTGGCACAAGTTTGTCCCTTTTTCACACCAAGTAGACTAAAATACATAAAAAAGGACATTCTTTGGCATTAAGTTGTGATTGCATCTCATGCCCTTGCTTGTATTATTGATTCTATAACCAGTTCTCGCTTTGCATTATAAATCGCTTGCCTCAACAGTTTTGCATCCTCAAGAAAGCAGAGCCTTGTTTATATCCTTCAGAATTTCACACTCTATACCTAGGAGGGAACATCCCCCGAGTGTCCATCTCACGCATGCATTTCCCTGGATTGAGAATAGGTACGTTCCACTGCTGGAACTAGTTTTTCTTACTTGCGACACTCGCTTCCTCCTCTGTGTCATAGAATTCATTTGTTATGGAAAAACAAAAAAGATAGGTGGGAAGGGAGTATTATCTTATATCTGTAGCAATCGTGTCACCTTTGAACAGAACACAAATTTATTTGAGTCCATTCATTATAATTTTGGGTTTAGCATGGCCTTAGGAAGTTGAGCTCATTACAGAGTCTTCTCTACCGACTGGTTACTCTTCTAGTCCCTACAGAGAACTTCATGGATGCCTCCTGCATCTCATGAATTTATCATTGGGTCTATGCTGCTAGAGTCCATCATATGTCTCATGCTCTTGTTCAAAGGAATTCTATCAACCTGTGTCGGCCACTCTTCAGAACTCTTGACTTTGCATGTCGGCCATATCCTCAGTTGTCTTAGAATCACATGATACTTTAGCCCTATCATGCACCTTGGCCCTACTTTCATCATTGGTAGGTCACCTTGAACCCAACATTCGACATTTCATTATTGGTCATTGACTGGATGGTTTCCCTTGTGTTCGATGACAAGACATCTATTCACACATTGGGATTTGTGCAGTGTCGTGGATGCCATCAGCCTTATTGGTGGTTTCCTTGCCTTTGTCAGCAGTTTTCATCATTGGTTGTTATTCATAGGTTCTTTTTCATGTACTTCTTTCACTTGGCACATGCGAAATATGCATAGGTTTGTTGGTTCATGAACTTGTTCTTCATCCGATTTCCACCAAATCATGAAGCTCCTTCTTTATACCTCGTTCTGACTGATGAGAGATGCCTTAATGCTCTCCTTTCAGTGGGTCTCTT
Source organism: Picea mariana (assembly GCA_032191745.1). NCBI lineage: Eukaryota > Viridiplantae > Streptophyta > Pinopsida > Pinales > Pinaceae > Picea > Picea mariana. Next base: position 4,252 of record JASDQU011379622.1, on the reverse strand, counting down.
TCCATCGACATCAGCCCATTTATTCTGGAAATGGGACCTAGAGTCTTATGAGTACCTTGAGGCTTGCAGTCATCAGTGGAAGGCTCTCTCGCTATCGACAGTTGGGAATACATCAATGTCTCCTGATCAGTGGATTCTTTAGGTGTTTGACACCGACTCCTCTATTCACACTTGTAAGAATGTACTCGGTGCCTTGATACCTACTTTCATTATTGGTAGGATGTCTCGTGTTTGTTAATGGTATACATCAATGACTGGTAATCAAATAATGTCTCATTATGTTCGACCTCAACTCCTTTATTCACATGATGTAGAATTTCACCTTTGGGGATTGTGTAGAAGACTTGAATACATTACTATGTGGCCGCAACGTTCTTGAACTATTGCTTCCTTTTCATCAGACCAGTACCTATATGACTTCATTGATCATGGGAGATTAGATTGTACTCCATGGTATACAGACATCTTCAGATTAGTTTTGAGATTGCTACTATTGGGCCTTGTTCATGACTATGACAAATATTGGCATGTAACCGCATTTGTATTTTCCTATTCATGGCCACAGACACTTGTTCAGTATATTTTCACATGGATATGCAGTGTATTTTTGGCAGCCATGTATGCAAAGTCAGTACATAATGTAATGAGCAATCGACTTCGTCCAACTGGTTCTCTACCACTCCACTTATGGGTTATTTATAATGTATTTCATCCATTTCATATACTCCTCTAACCTCACACATTAGGGGGCATCTGTTAGAGAAAGATTTGCCTCACCCTATGCAATATTGTAGAGAGGCCCTTATTCCATTCCCCCATGTAGACTTACTTTCCCTCATGATAAAATCCAGAGATAAAACTATAAATTTTTTCCACTTGTATGAATCTTTCACCCTATACAGTAGGTGTATACGTAGGTTGATCCACTATAGCCCATGTACATCAGGATTTGTGCCAAAAAAACAAAATTAAATGTCGAGTTTCCATGTCACGACAGGAGATCTCTGATCCTTGACCTTCCACATACTGAAAACGTTCCGACAAAGCCCTTCAGTTGCATTTATAAGGCTATAAAGAATCCAATTCCGAGCTATGGAAAAGAGGAGATAATTCAACTTTGAGAGCAAAGTTACTCTAGAGAAATTATTTACTTCATATTGAGTCTACATCCCTTTGTCCTTTAAGTCTGAACACAGTGTTCATCCCCCAATCTCTTCCCTTATTGATGGAGAAATTATTTGTCTCCCTTATATGAGCTTGCCTTTGGTGGAGGATTGAAGTGGTGGAGGCCCAGTTGGAAGGAACTCGGTTTCTTGGTTCCGAACTATTGGAAGATTGGTTGTTGTCATTGATTTCAACCCTAGTCATTGGTTTTGGACCGCAAGATTGATGAAGGTATTTGGACATGAAGGAAAATGCACATGTAGATACAACACCCATTTATGGATAGTATACATCATGGTTTTTCTGGTGGTATGTGGCATGTCACGTGGATCCTCATGGTTGAGGATAATTGAATTTTTGAAGATGACAAAGTGAATTGAAGAAGGAAGTACATGTCGGCCCTGAAGGTAATTAAAGAAAAGAATTACAAAATAAGAAAGTGTCAGGTCAGCCCTAATGTTAAAATGAAGTGACATAAATGGTATAAATACATATCATTATACATTCATTTTATACACAAGTCGAATTTCAGAGGAAATATGAGGAAAAAAAGGTCGGATTTCAAGGGAGGATGAAGTCTTTCGGTGATGTGTTCTAAGGTGTTCCGGGTAAAAACGTCATAAATTATTCATAGAGAATCCAAATGAAGTGATACAAATTTCATTGGAAAGAGTGTGGAATGTAGTCTCTTGTGTGCGAGTTTCAGAATGTGATTTTAAATATTGAATGTGGGGCATTATGTACAAGTTCGCTCTCTTGAATAAACCAGAATTGAATAAGGTCTACCATTCTCTCTATAACTTATTTTTGGGAAGGATTCAAGGAGTGAAACTTGGAGGACTTTTAGAGAATACATTGAGTAATATTATCTACAGGATCAGAGTATTCTAAGAATTGAAGAATGGCATAAGTTGAAGAAGTCTCAGGAAGCATTATCAGGTTATATGTGATGGTTGGTTGATGGTGATGATTTAATGTAAAGTTTTATTATCTCTCATATATTATTGGGTGGAAGGAAGGGGCAAGGATGGAGAGGTCAACCCTCTCTTGATATTGGAGGATTGTATCTTCCTCTTGGAGGTTGATCCCTCCCTTTATATTTGGAAGTTGTAGCTACCTTTGGAATTCATTACTTCCCTTGAACAATAACTATTGATTATTTCTCATATATTGTGCATGGTGTATTGTTGTGTATTGGTGTAACTCTTATACTATTGTTCATTGTTCATTGGATATAATTGAATGGTTTAAGTATAAGTTGAAAATGTTTTTAAATTTTACTTGACACATATTCACCCCCCTCTCAGTATCAACATGAACCGTGCCGACACGGAAGTCTGTAATATTTTCACTTTTGCTGATCATTTTTAATAGAAATACTCCTTTCCCGTCCAACTGATATCTTTCAAATATATGTATTATTATCCATGGGAATATTTGTTATGTATATTGATGGATTATGCTATCTAATGTGCTAACCTTTTATATTTCCACCATATGCTTGTTTTTGCATGTTTGTTGAGAACTTGTTGCAGGTATATAGCTTTGGGTCAAAGTGCTCAACGATGGACATCATCAAACATCTAGATGAGGTAGGCCTCTTTCTTATCTTGTTTTTACGTTGGTTTATATAGGATGTTGTTGGGATAGAGTTGATTTCTGTAGTCATTTCCGTCTGTTGTGGTTCACCCTAGCCATAGAGAGAATTTCCTCGTAACACCAATCCCGCAATTAGTCTAGACTGTCAGGTTACAAGAGAAGGACCATTGGACAACTAGTCAATGATCATATAAAGTCATGACTGTTGGATATGCAAGCACCATATCAAGGGCAGGGATTGATTGCGGAGCGCGAAGGGAGAATTAAAATACACGTTATTTCCAATCCCGCAATTAGTCTAGACTATCAGATCTCATCGATTTAAAGATCAATGACTGTGGTTGATCCACCAACAATCACACAAATTCAAATTGTGGAGTTTGGGAAATGGGCTAAACCACATGCAATTTATGGTTCCGCAATCCACACTGACCATCGATGGTCACCCGCCAATAAGATCTACGATGGGCATTAGTTCCACTGCCAAATGAGAAGTTTCCATTGTGGAACTCAACAATAGTTTTAAACGTCGTGCTAGTTGAGGACCCTGCAATCATCCCTGATCTTTGATCTACTTCGATATCATTCTCAACTGTTGGATCAAGTTGAGTGGAAGGACAGATTAAGTCATAAAGAAGGATGAAGTTTCAAATTCTCGAAGTAAACAAGAACCTTTCACTCACCTGTGGATTAATGCATGGTCGTCGATTTGTTTGAAACCTATGGACAAGCCAGGATTGTTTGACTAATGAAAGAATGAATAATGATCATCCGATCTGTTTCAGGGAAATATACTCTGGGAGGCTTAATGATTGAAAATACTAGAAGTCATGAAAGTCAAAGTTTCGAAGTAAATGAGAGCCATCCATCTCAACCATAGATTAAGTCATAAACGCTGGATTAAGCAATAAAAGAATGAGTAAGGATTGGATCTGGACCATTTATTTCATTCTAGGAATCATGTCAGCCATCAGATCAACCTGTGTGAGAGGCAACCATTTCGGGAAATCGAAAACTCCAAAACATTAGATGATTGTCAAAGAAAAATCAATGAACGTTGAAATCTAGTGAACTAGGTTCTAGCTCCCAATCTTGGGTTATGAACACATAAGCCATAAGGCGCTGGTAACATCTCTTAGACAATAAGCCCATGGTTTTGCACAAATGGTCACATGTAAATGGCTTGAAGGAAGCACCTCTATAGAATTGATTTCTGAAATATTTGCAGAGAAATGAAATCAATCCTATGATTGATTAATGAAAAGAATTTTCATTAAATTGAAAAGGCTTCTCGATAATATTTGAATAAAGAAAAAAAACGAGATTATTGTTAATGAAGAGGTGCGATGGTCCAAACAAAGGGACACAATGTTACATAGCTCACACCAGTTGAAAGAGTATATAAACGAGAAACAGTGGTGAGAAGAAAGTATCTCTGCAGTCCAGATAAGAAGATCAAAAGAAGAAGCAGATTCCAATAAGGAAAACT
>JASDQU011379621.1:33207-57270 GCA_032191745.1 Picea mariana | reverse complement strand
ATATCTTCAAATACTTTGGAATGCTTATCAATGATCCCTTGGAGATCTAGGGTAATAAATGACTTAGATGTTTTAACATATAGTGAGCATAGTTGTGCAATAACACCTTGATGCCCCTTTTTCAATAATTTTATCATGCCATAAGAGCTTATCACCTTACTGAGTTTCCATGTGATACCTCTTAACTCAATTTCTTTTCCTTCCAATGAAAATTTCATCAAAAGTTCTTATAAATTAAAAGCCATTATTCCTAATGATTGTAACCATTGGATTCCTAGTACAACATCAACACCACCCATGGGTATATAAATCATTGGACTATTCATTACATATTCCCCCATAGTAAGATTGATCTTATTGCATTTTCCTGAGCAATTGATAATTCCTCCATCTGCAATCATTACTTGAAACTCTGGCGGTAGATATACAAAGAAATTGAGAGCTTTGGCTAATTTATAGTGAATGAAATTATGAGTACTACCAAAATCAATTAGGACTATTAACGTTTTTTTTTAATATATCCTTCGATCTTGAGGGTTTGAGGAGTGCTAATTCCAGCCAATGCATTACACGATATCGTGGGAGTCAAATCTTAAGAATAAATCTCTTCTACGTTTTCATATTGAGATGGTTCTTGTTCTTCTTCCTCTTTACAATCTATGTAGAATAATTTCTTCTCACCACACTTATGTCCCTTACTGTTCTTGTTGTCACAATTAAAGCATAAACCTTTTTCTTTTCTTTCCTCCAATTGTTGAGGTGTCAACCTTGTAGGTTGAGGTGTTTTAGAAGAAGGAGCATTATTCTCTCGATAGATGTTAGGAGTGGTCCTTCTAGTAGCCATAGAAATATTTTTACTTTCAAAAGTTCTTTCCACCCTAAATGCATTCTCCAATGATTTGGGTTCCCAAAGGTGAACCTCATGTTGAATGTTATCCCTTAAAGTTCCTATGAATACATCAATCAAGTGCTCATCTGAAATATCTGTTACCTTTATATTCAATCTTTGGCAGTTCTCAATGTGCTCTGTAACTAAACCCTTTTGCTTGAGATTTATCAATTGGATAAAGAACGTATTGCTCCTTGTATCCTCATAGTGTGCTATCATTTCTTCCATGAAAATTGTCCAAGTGACGAGTGATTTGCGAGAATAAAGCCATCGATACCACACAAATTGATTGGGTTCTAAATATAAAGAAGCAATTCATACCTTTTGTGTATGTGGCACATTATGTAGATCAAATAATTGCTCCATCTGAAGTATCTATGTGATTGGGTCCTTGCCATCAAACTTCCTCATATCGATCTTAGGAACGTGGTTGGTCTTCAACCCAAAGTTGGAGTTTCTCATTCTTGATTCATCTTCCTTGTGTCCTCATCATGAATTTCATGGGATACATTTTCACTTTCAGGTGTCCTCTCTATTAGGAAATTTTTCAATCCTTCCATGATCTCCCTTTTTAAACCATCCATCTTAGTATCCATTATTGTCTCCAATTTAGCTTCTGTTGAATCCATCATCCCTTGTAGTTCATATTTTTTCACTATCTTCTTTTGTAAATCATTTATGTCCCTACGTATTTCTTCACCTTCATCAAGATTCCAAGTAGGATAGTCTGGCGACTTATTTGGTGTAGAAGTTCCCTTTTTTGGTGGCATGTTGGCCAAGTATCACTTTTAAACCTTGATTTTGAGGTGGTTCTGCTAGACAATCTTTCTTTTGTCGTATCTCCAAAATTTCGGCCCTTCTAGGTATGAAAATTTATCTTTTGTAGTTCTCTGATATTTCTTCTCTGCAACGCCACAAGTCTGATCAAATTTGGATGTGCCAACTGGACTTTACGGTAACTTCCCCGTAGCTTGCTGATTTTTGGCCTTTCCAGGAGATCTCACTTGTATAGCATGCCCCACACAAAATAATTGATATAAAAGTATGAAAATGGTACCAGAACTACTAAAGACTGTCCATTATCCAATGCAACTAGTCTCACTCAATTTGGATACTCTAGGAAGAATTTATGATTGTTTTACCTGGAACACCTACTTGAGACTAGTCAATAGGACTAGTCATATACCCTATCTTCCACAGGGTGTGTCTACAAATGTAAGATGACACAAAAGATGAATTTTTAATCATAGATACCTTACTAATTTCTGTGAATAGATTCCATATTTTAGGGTCTCAAACATTACAGAAATTTTTTTATAGCGAAAATTCCGCCCATGACTCAATTCAGGATGATTCCAGAACCCTATCTTACACAGGTTGTATCTACGAAAGTATAAGGCCTCATGAGCTTAAATTTTAACCCAACGTACCTTGATCTGTCTACTAAATAGCCTCCAAGTGGTTCCTTTTGAAACTTTGTAGAAAACAATTTATAGCAAAAATTCCAAGGTGTCTTAGATGTAGCAGCAAAACCCCAGGACCTTGAGCTCTGATACCATATGTTAAGAACCAAATATCAATATATCATAGAAAAACATTAGAATAAGTACTCAAAGCCTTTAAAAAGAGAGAATTTCATATAATAAGCCTCTTCGAGGGGGCAACCTCCTTTTACACCACATAAATGTCCCCATACAAGATGATTCCAAATGAAAATGTCTCCTTGGTACATATAGGATACTAGGAGGTACAATTACAACTAATGGACCCAAGCCAACATAAATAAAATAACATTAATAATGTAATATGCCCCAATTAATGGGTAATGTGCCACTATTTAGGGCTTAACATGGTGAGACAGGTCTCCCGAGGTGTACCTTTTTCCTAGATAACCTATTGGCTGAAAAAAGGGTTAAACTTATGCCAAATAGATATTCGTTCTAGACCAATTAACGAGTGTGAAAAGAACAAGGTCACTTGACAATATTTTCATATTTAGGGAGTCTGAAAAGAGCTTAACTATGGACTTCAAGGGGGTTCCTTTTTCGTAAGTAATCTCCAAGGCCTGAAAAAGAGAAAAACAAAAACCAAGGAGAATGGCTCTTTTTCAAAAATTTAGTCCCTTAGGCCTGAAAAAGGGTTAAACTTATGCCTGAGAATACTCTCCTAGTGAACCAAAGCTTCTAGGGAATACCTTTATTCATGAATTAACTGTCCAAACCAAAAAAGGGGTAAACTACCGTCGAAAAGATGTGTCTTCAAATTTTATTTTGGCTAGCATGAAGGGAAACAAGATCACTCAACAATATTTTCAATTTTAGAGAGTCTGAAAAGGGATTAATTAAGACTCCAGGGGGGATTATTTTCTTAAGTAATCCAGACGAAACCGAAAAGAATAAATAAGCTCTCGTTATATGTTGCTTTCAAAATTTAAATGAACCCGAAAAACAACAAACTATGCTCATAGGGAATCCTCCTGGTATAATCCAAAAAAAAGATGAAGAAGAATAATGAGGCTTCAACACAAAGTCATGGAGGGACTAAACGAGACTCCCGTGCCTATGAAGTACTTTGGCATGGGCACCAAATGGAAAAAAAGGTTCTAACTAGGATGCCCATGGAAGGAAGGCTCTACCACATAAAGTACAACACACTTACCAGCAATGAAGGTTAGTGTTGCAATTCAGTGGGGTCGATCTTAAGGCCAAATGAACCAGGAAATAGATAATGCAAAAATGCAAGTAGGGAAAAATCTAACCTATATGCTAGTTTTGAGGTCAATACCTATCAGAACGGATCAATACGATGAACAAATGTCAAAGAAAAATGTGTCTAAGATCTTGCATATAAGGCCAATAACACTCATCCAGAAGTTAATAAATCCAATATAGATAGAAACTTTGGAAACATAAGAGGTGTTACTGAATAAAAAACTTGAAAACAACAAACATGGACTATACAATATGGTACAAGGCACCACACAACCTTATGACTCATGCATAATATTGGTTCAGGTAGAGCCCACTGCTAGGCTTTGACCAAGAGTCTCTTCGATAGTCAACCTAGAAAGTCTCCCAAAAGTTAAGAAAACACAAACCACGTTGTAAGTCTTCCCATGGTATAGAAATCGCAGTCATGGATTCAAGAATAGCCTCATTCGAAGGCAATTCAATATTCGAGAAATCACATGAATGAGGAGGGTTAACAGTAGCAAAGGGAGAAGTAAACTGACCATATTCCATATGAAGATGGAGGTTCTAGTCAGGGTTGGCATAGTCTATCAATGAAGAATCACAAGCACAAGGGCTTGAGGATCTACAAACAACGATATCAAACTCAAAAGGAAACTCGAGATCACTTGGACCAAGAGGGGGAAGCAAGGGATCCCATGCCCCCATTGGATAGACCAATGGATCAATTGCTGAGACCAAATCTCAAGAAGGAAAACATGAGTAAATAAGTTCCTACGCAGGATCCCTTACCACATAATTTACCTATGGCAGGGTAGAGTCTACATGAACACTAGGAATATATAAAGGGGTAGCCTGAACTAACACCAAATTAGGATGGTGATTATCAGATGGCAGCTGGTTGATAGTGACAATGCTTCCATTGTGATGGAAATGCATCACCCATAAGAGCATAGACACCACAACATTCATAGCATATACATAATCCCGCCCAAGAAGCATATTGAAATCTAACGGGCCTTGCACCACTATAACATCGACAAGGACAGTCTTCCCACCTAACGAGATAGGTAACCGAGAAAGAGCTCCCAAATATTCACTAGGACGTCTTTCAAAAGCCATCATCTCATGCGAAGCAGACACAAACTTGGGAGAACCCAAAGCTTTCCAAGCCGAGGAGGATAAAATACTTGCGAACGCTCTTTCATCCACAATACATCAGTAAATTTTTTTTGAATTAACTTCAAACCTTATTTGAAAGGGTGTGGAAGAAGGAAGACGAGAATCAACAATGTCATTCCAATCAAAGGAAACCATCCTAGGACTTGGAGGGGGTGTGCTCGAAGTGAGTGGAATGCACCCTTATTCTGAAAGTACTGAACTAGAAATGCTAAAATCATAGTCGGTAGACACATCACTCCCCATCAAAAGAGTGGATCGGCCAAATATTGTATTGGCATGATCACTTTGGTAGACTCGACACTCTCCAAGAGAAGAGTGGGATCAACCGAAGATTGCATCGACACAACCACTTCCTCAAACACTGGCTGAATAGGCTGTGAGAAAACATAGTCTAAAGGCGCCTCACCCCCCAAAAGAGGAGTGGGATCAACTGAAGATTGCATAAGAATGACCACTTTCTCAACTACTGGCTGAATAGGCTGCGAGAAAACATGGTATGAAAGCGCATCACCCCCCAAAAGAGGAGTGGGATCAACGGAAGATTGCATCAACATGACCACTTTTTCAACCACTGGTTGAATAGGTTGCAAGACAACATGGTCTAAAGGCACATCACCCACTAAAAGAGGAGTGGGATCAACCGAAGATTGCATCGACATGACCACTTTCTCAACCACTAGTTGAATAGGTTGCAAGACAACCTCAGAAGACTCAAAATCAGAAGATCTTGAAGACATAGACCACAATCTTCGTGCCTTTGGAATGCCAGGGCACAGATGAGTAAGGTGATCTCCCTTGCAAATATTACAAGGGAGCTTAGGCTTGCATCCTATCCGTCTAGGTTTCTTAACATAATCAATGCCCCCAACATGACTAGCAGTGGCTAGTTGCACATCTCCAACATGACTTACAGATGTTGGTGATTGATCGATAACATGACTCGCAGAGGCTACAGACATATCGCCAGTATGACTAGCAGTGACTGGAATTTTTCCCCCAACATGACTTACAGGGGCTGGGTGCTTTCCCCCAACATGAATCACAGAGTTTGTTGACAACTCTCCAACATGACAAGAAGAGGTTGGTTGTTTCCCCCCCCCAATGACTTGCAGAGGCTCGATGGTGGTATTTAACATGACATGCAAAGGTTGATGACCTATCTCCAACATGACTCGCAGAGGTCGGTGATTTATTCTTTTTATTCTTCCTCTTTCTATTTCGTTTAGACTTCCAGTTACTAGTAGCTAGACTTTCACTAGAGAAGGAAGAAGAAGGAGGAGAAGAATTTTTTGACGAAGAAACATCAACATGATGCCCATGACATAAGGTCCTTAACTGAGAAGCGTCAAGAGAATTAGGGACATTTGGAATGGTACCCAACCAAAATGGAAGTCCCACATTCAACCCAGGAATGTACAACGTGGCCATCAAAGGGACACCAACATTTACAAAGAAAGGAAAATCACAAGAATCCCCTTGCGAAGGGGTTCCTTGGTTGGTATCGTTAGTAAATTTTTCCATGAAGATCTTATGCACAAGTTCTTCCCTTGCAGAATCATTCAAGTCCGTAAAAGTCTCACACACTGACTCTAGAGAACCAGTGGTATAAAAAACAACACCTATAAAGAGGCAGCTCCACATTTTTAAGAGGAAGACTGAAAAGTCTTCACGACTGACAGAGTGGGCAGTTTACCACCTTAGGTCAGAGACCCAAAGAAATGACTGACTAACTCACTATGGAAAACTAGGGAGCGCAGAGCACACCACTAAGAAGAAAATCCTAAAAATGTACAAACCAAACAAACCACCCTTCTAAATGCTTTCGACCTAGGGAGATGAAGTCCTGATCGTCCAGAGCATTCACAAAGGCAAACAATGTGCCAGGAGAAGCAGTTACCCAGACCTTCGACCGAAAGTCCCTTCGAGTGTCGCCCAAAGAATACAAAGTCTTCATCAGGTACCATGATACACCCATTGTGGTCACTTGTGTGTCAACCTATATAATGGAAACTAGGCCACCAACTTGTAATCAACAACTAGGGGGGGGCAGTCAATAGTGGGGCGAGTGTATGGGTAGGGTAACTAAGCTTGAAGATCCTTCCGAGGCCTGAAACACAATAGGTCCATAATCACTCTTATATTACCTTATATGGATCCAAGTGTTTCATAGGTCTGACACCAGTTGGGACAGTAACGCTACAAGATTCACCCTTAATACACGCTCTCCCAAACACTTTATTGGGATTAGGAGTGGATATCTCTGTCACCGTCCTCCATGCAGCCTCTTTTTTGATTCTTGTGTTAAAGGAGATTCCCGGATTGAGTAATTACAAAGTGGATTTTTCACACCCTAGCACAAACACCTAAGTTAATTTTTGGTTGGCCTTGGAGAGTTTACCTCTCCACACCTAATCCAAGTCCCATGCCTAAGCTATTGGTGAACCCTAGAAAAAGTGTTACTAATATATTTTAGATTAGCATGTTTGTTTTACGGGATTTTCTTACTCAAGGAGTGTAAGTGCAACTTATGGTGTTTGAGACTCTTGTGAAAAAGAAACTAATTAGAACACTGGCAAAAAAGACTTTACACTAATTCTACAAATGAGAAAGAGCTTCAAGCAAAAAGCATGAACAATCCTTCAAACCTAAAAATGCAATCTTTTCTACTTTCCATGCAAAATGCACAATGCAACTTTCGAGTGAAACAAAAGAGCAAATGAAAGGATTTTCTTTCTTATTTTTTCTTTTGAAATGCTTTCAAGATGAGAAAAAAACACAACCCTATGCTAATTTTTGTTTCTTTTTCAAATAACAATGCAAAACAAATACAAAGAAAGAAAGAGACCTAAAAAACAAGTTTTTTTTTTCTTGCAATCAAAGCAGAACTAACAAAAGATGCTAAAAGAAACTGTAGAATACACCAATTTTCTTAAAAAGCAAGCTAAAAATAAGCCAAAAATGCTTGGAAACAGAGAGAGACAAGAGGATTTTTTTTTTTTATAAACAATCTGAGCCTGCAAACTATCTCAACCCCAAACAATAGAAGCTTCTGGAACTCAGGAAGACCTGGGAACCACAAGTTTCTTTTAGGAAAAGGAAAATATTTTGAAAAAAATCTCCAAAACAACATAGACGCATGTTGTGCACGTCCATCCTTTGTATGTATGTGAGATGTATATAATGCAGACTACATATGTACGCATGCTGTATAGAGAACATGGTGCATACACCTCTGGAAATTTTCAAAAAAGAAAAAGTTTCGATAAGCAACTTGAGCAAGGGAAGCTGGTAGGAACTTGGAAGGTGACTAGAGACCCAACCTGACTCATAACACTCAGAAAACTCAGAAAGAAACTGAAAATAAAATCTAACCAACATCTCCCACTAAGACTGTAGAGAGAATTCCCAGTGGAGTCGCCAATTTTGTTATGGGGAAAATCCCCCTATACTGGATCTAGGTATAGGCAGAGCATTGACTTCCCTTAAAATTGTTCTACTCTTAAGCTACCCCAAAACTATCTAAAGTGAATGATAAGAGAAATGGAAGAAAGTCAATGGGTGCACCTTTAGTCCTTGCGGCTAGTGTAGACCTCTTTCGTCTTTCCAGCTTCCTAGATTACGGGTCTCCTCCCAAAGCTGACCTGCAAAAGCTTAGGAAAACAATGCTACAACACATGCACTCTCTACTTATCACTTTCAAGGTTTATATATAGACATAAATGCATAAATCAATAAAATCATATAGACATAATATTTTGGGACAAGAATGAACTCTTTTATTAAGTTTCAAGACAAAAATGATTACAACATTTGTCGGCAATCACTCCATGAACCAGGTTCGGGCTCCTCTATCCTGGCTCCAAGTAAATTAATCCCACACTTGCTTCTCACAACCAACTTATCACTTGGGAAAGGAGAAAGGGTTGTGTAAGGAGAAAGGGTTGGAGGGGAAGGTTGAGGCCAAAACTCAAAATAGGATGCAAAACTTGGACTAAGAAGGGGAAGGGATTTTGGCAGAGTTTTCTTATTCTCTTGCTTGTATTTTCAAATGACACCCCAAGACCTCTTTTTATATGAGAAAAATATGGTTATTCGGTTTGGTATGGGCTAAAAGGGGTAAAATGGTTAGGAAACCCTCGATAGCCTATAAACTCCACTGAATTTCTTGCAATTTTATATTTTTTGCAATTTTTGAAGGTAAACGCGAGCTAACTAGTATGCAGCTCGTGTATGTACGCGGGTTAACTAGTATGCAACACACATGTTTACGTGGGCTATTAACTCATCAGGGCACATACATTTTCTGAAAAATGGTTTTTTAAGAAGAAGCCTCAGTAGTATTTTGACAAAGTATGCAAGTGGAAAGGCCAATGTCTTGTATTCATATGTAAGGCATTTTTGGACTATAATAATGTATTAGAGAAAGGAGCCTATGAATTGAAATATTATGAAGGGAATATGTTGGATGAGCCCAAAAATGGGCTCTACCTTAAAAGGTATTACACTTGATCTATGAAGCTTGGGCGTGACCTTTTGTATACTAGTGTATCTTATTGTATATACAACTTTTCCTTTGTGTTATCGGCTTGCTTATCAAGCTTTCCCTTTGTTGGCAGATGTCAACGAAGTCCTCAGTTTACTTAGGATTCATGGACGATGCCAGTCGTCATACGCGGAACATGGCTTCCACCACTTGTGATATTTACTCACTCGAGGGCCAACTGGTGTCTTCAGGTGGCATTCATCTAGAGCCGTCAAGGAATAATGTGGTTGAGTATAACGTCATTATATAACTATTATACGATGCCATTTCACATAGTGTTCGGTCTTTAGAGGTTCGCCTAGACTCCCAGTTAGTCGTATGTCAGTTAAATGGCAATTATTGTGTGCAAGATTCTACTCTACTCCAACGATTTCTATGGGTACAACTTTTGGAACGATACTTTGATTTTCTTACTTATAATCACATACCTAGAAGTTCTAATCATGTATCCAATGCATATGCTAATTATATTTTAGATTGTCATTTGTTACATAACTAAGTAAAGAAAACACATTCATGCATGTATACATTGTAACATATATAAGTAAAGCTGAAGACCATTTTTTTTTATATTTCATCCTTTCGAGTTCAAAAAATATGGTGTCATAGTACAAAATGGGGCTCACAGCCTCAAAATACATATATGGCCAGTATATAATATGACCATGGCATCTATACCTGTGGCGTCGGATGCGTATCATGATATCACACTACAACATTTGGGAGAGATCGGTAGAGTCGCACCCATGCACGGAGTACACCCACCACCTCTTGCTGCATAGCCTCTGGTAGATCTTCCACTAGAACCATAGGAATCATGTGTGTCAACTGAGACAGGTTCCCCTACACATTCTACAACACTCTCTCTACATATCCTCGGCTCCTCCGCCAATTTCATGGGAATCCCTCTGGCCGTAACGGACCTACAAATGCGTAACAAAGTAATCATTAATACTTGATACCATACAAAAATATTTGTGTTTTTATTTATTTATTGAAAAACAAAAAAAAATGAAATACATAAGAATATTTCTTACCAATGTCACCGTAGGTAGAACCTTGTCGCAAATCCATGTCCAGATCTCCTATATGGTCAATCTCGTCGTAAGAGTAGTCTTCAATGGCTATGACCTATCGACGCCACCAGAAAAATAACTCATCATTGTAGAGGGTTGGCACCCTACCACCTCCTAGGCGCCTCATCACATAGGCCACCATGACATGGCTAGATCACGTTGTTCATGTGGAGTAATATCTACTCTAGGGCTCAATCCTGGAACCCTCTCAAAGAAAAAAATGCAAAGAATGGATGCAAATATGAAATTTATCTTTTTCCCTTGTTTGCAATCTGTCAACTAGCTCTTCATGTTAGCCAGTAGTGAGGTGCACTAGTCATAAACAGTGGGTCTTAAACACTCCACTGCATAAAACATGAGTGGCCTTGATTTCTGGTGCAACGAGGTTGACCCGAAAATTTGTGTAAGCACAAGCACGACGATCTTTAAACTCATGTTCTCCATCGCCCTAATTGAGAGTTGGCTCCCTACTTTATTTGTGCTTGCAACACAATGGGTGGTAATGTACTCCTCCATAGTCATACCACCCCCATCCCCTTGGGCCTTGATATTTACTACCCCACCTCGACAAGACAATCCTGTGATAAAATATATGTTGTCCACTTCAATCCTCAATGGTTTCCCATCAAGGTTGAAGGACTTTGTCTCTAGATCCCAGTAGTTTAATAGCAACTGGAGTAACCTCACTTGAGCCCTCATTCCCTTGAGAGTACAAAATTTATAAAGGCCACATCTTTTTAAATCTTGTTGGGCCCTTGCATCCCTTCCCACTACTGCATCTATCTGTTCATGCTCCCTCTCCCTCCATTCAATCACCATCCTACAAAGGAAAATCCATATTTTGAGTTCAAACCTTTCAAAAATGTGTTCACGGACTTATACGCGGGCTAACTTGGTAACATTCGTGTATAGGGTTGCATATACGTGGGCATGCTTCACTTTTCCCATGTATATGGGGTCGTATACATGACCCGATGAACTGTCACCCGCGTACGCCCTAATTTCCATATTACACCCTCTAATAATAAAAAAAATGGGGCCTAAAATTGAAATTTAAACCATTGAAATTGAAATGGAGGGGATGGGAACTTACTTGCTCTAGATGGTTGTTGATTCTGTTGATCATAGCTCCCGTAATCGACACTTGAAGATTGTGGGAAAAATGGCCTAAAATGCACTATGTGGGTGAAAAAACTCAAATGGTATGGTAAAATGGTCTATTTTTACTATTAGTAGAAATTTTTTTACCCACTCCATATAGTTTGTGATAGTTTTTTTTACCTTATGGACTAATAGTGCAGTGAAAAGAGTTGGTTTTTGGTGGTTTTGTCCAGGATTTTTTGCGGTTTCCAGCGTAATGCCGCTCATTCATGCCTTCAGTAGGTCTATTCTTTCACCGACATATAGGATAGGTTGTCACTCTATTTTGAATTCTTGCGTCATCCTATGACCTTGATCCATACGCATTAGGTACGAACCCATTTATTAGAGACACACAACCTTCTTATTGCTACTAGAAGTGTCGTTATTAAGTGGTAGAGGCTTACCAAACATGGGTGCCCTAGTTAGAACCTTTGTGCCACTTGGTTCCCATGCAGAAGTTATTCCATAGGATCAGGAGTTCCTTTTAGTTCTGATATGACTTGGCGTCAGAATGCTTGTGAGTAAGAATATGGGGTTATTCTTCCATATGACTTGGCGACTGGTTATTCTTCCAGTCCCTATGGAGAGTTTGTTGATGCCTTCTGCATCACGAAGTTTTATCATTATGTCTATGCTCCCTGACTTATCCACATGTCTCATGCTCTTGTTCAAAGGGTGTTTATAAGTCCGTGTCGGCCATTTCTTAGAACTCTTGACTTTGCATGTTGGCCATACCCTCAGTGTATATCAAAGTCACATGAAGTTGTAGTCCTACCATGCACCCTGGTCCTACTTTCATTATGGGTAGGTAACCTTGAACCCAACAATTGACATCTTCTCATTGGTTGATGACTGGGGGTTTCCCTTGTGTTCGACGACAAGAAATATATTCAAACATTGGGATTCGTGCAATGTCTTGGATTCCATTAGCCTTATTGGTGGTTTCATTGCCTTTGTCGACAATCTTTCTTATTGGTTGCTATTCATAGGGTCTCTTTCATGCACTACTTGCATCTGGTGCATACGAGAGACGCACATGGTCGTTGGCTCGTGAAAATCCTATTCGTCTGAGCTCCTTCTAATCATCAAGCTATTTCTTTGTACCCAGTGTTGACTAATGAGAGATGCCCTAATGCTCTCCTTTCAACGGGTCTCCTTCCATCGACTTCATCTCATCTATTATGAAAATGAGACTTAGAGTCCTATGAGTACCTAGAGGCTTGCAGTCATTAGTGGTAGGTTCTCCTACCATCGACAGTTGGGAATACATCAATGTCTCCTAATTGATGTATTCTTCAAGTGTTCGACCTCAACACCCTTATTCACACTTGTAGAATGTACTCGGTGCCTTGATACCTACTTTCATTATTGGTAGGTTGTCTCATGTTTGTCTCATTGTGTTCGACCTCAACTCCTCTATTCACATGATGTAGACTTGCACCTTCGGTGGATAGTGTATAAGACCTCCAACTTATAGTAGCAACATTCCTAACCTGTTGTTGTCTTTCATTGGACCAGTACTTATATGACTTCAATGATCATGGGAGATCAAATTGTACTCCATTGTATATAGATATCTTCAAATTGATTTTGAGATTGGATTCCACTGTGCCTTGTTCATGACTATGACAGTCTATGGCACTTTGTATTTCCTATTCATGGCCATGAGCAATTATTTGATATATTTCCACATGGATCTGCACTGTAATTCAGATTGGAAGCCATGTGTACAAAGTCATTATGGATTGTAATATTCCCATGAGTAACTAGCACTTCTAGCTGAGTCTCCATTACTCCACTTCTGGGAATTATAATGTATTTCGGCCATCGCAGATACTCCTCTAACCTCACAAATTAGGGGACATCTATTACAACAAATTTTGTCTCACCCCATGCAACTTGCTTGGATGGCCTTTCCATTTCCCTATGCAAACTTGAAGTCCCCTTTTGTACCTTCTAGAGACAAAAAAGAATATTTTTCCACATATACGCACCCTATTAGTTAGACAACAAGTGTATACACAGGTTGCTCCACTACAGCTCACGTACATCAGTTTTGGTGCTCAAAATTAAAAATTATGTCGGGTTTCCAAGCCATTTCACAAGATCCAAGACCCTTGACCTTCCATATACTAGAAACGCTCTGACTCGACCCTTAAGTTTCATTTGAAGGCTATAAATTGAGCCATATACAAGCCTTGAGGGATACAACAATTCAACTTTGAAAGCAAAGACACTCTGGAGAAATTTCACTTCATATTGAGTCTACATCCCTTTGTTATGATCCAAATACTCAGAATAAACAAAAGTACACACCATGTACATAATATCAACTTGGAGCACAACTCCAATATAGATAAGTTACACAATAACTCCTTAAAGAATAGGGGAACCCCCTCCAAATAACCAAATACCATTCATACTTCACAATTCACCTCTCAATAATGAATACATGATCTCTTATATATAGTTATTCACACTTGTACATGAGGCCCCTTTATCACTAGGCCGGCCTTATTACATATGTATTTACACATTACATGTACATTTAGGCCCCTATATGCCCCCCCTTGGGGTCATATCACATACATTTAGCCATATATATGCCCCTCCTTGGGTCATAACATAGAACCCTCCTTCAAAAATCTTTGTCCTCAAAGCTTTGCATTTAAAGGCTTCACATGTGATGAAACCAAGTAATATGAATTTCTTATGTTCCTTCTTTCTTCGTTCCATTGTTGATGATCTATCCATCCAAAATCAATTCTTTTCGGTCTTAATCCTTGGTGTCTAGTTGTTGAATAATTTTTTTTCCTTTGATTCCATATATTTTGACACGATTCTGAATGTTATGATCCAAGTACTCAGAATATCATAAAATAATAGAAGTACACACCATGTACAGAATATCAACGTGGAACACAACTCCAATATAGATAAGTTACACAATAACTCCTTAAAGAATAGGGGAACCCCCTCCAAATAACCAAATACCATTCATACTTCACAATTCACCTCTCAATAATGAATACATGATCTCTTATATATAGTTATTCACACTTTCACATGAGGCCCCTTTATCATTAGGTCGACCCTATTACATATGTATTTACACATTACATGTACATTTAGGCCCCTATATGCCCTCCCTTGGGGTCATATCATATACATTTATCCATATATATGCCCCTCCTTGGGTCATAACACCCTTTGTCCTTGAAAGTCTGAACCCCTTGTTCAACTCCGAAGGTCTTCCTTCTTTGTGATGGAGAACCTCATTGTATCATTTATATGAGATTGCCTTTGGTGGAGGATTGAAGTGGTGGAGGCCCAACTGGAGGGACTTAGTTTATCGGTTCTGATGTGCATCGTTACAGAAGTTTGTCACTTGTATACTTCTACTGATAATTTTAATAGAAATACTCTTTTATCATCCAATTGATATCTTGCAAATATTCAAATTATTATTCCATGGGCGTATTTTTCATGTATGTTAATGGATTATGCTAATCTATATGCTAACACTATATATTGTCACCACATGCTTGCGTACCTTAGTTGTTGAGGACAAGTTGCAGGTATAAATCTTTGAGTTGTGTGCTCAACGATGGTCTTCATCAAACGTCTGGACGAGGTAGGCTCTTGACCTTATCTTGTTAGCATTCCATTTATATAGCATACTTGGTATTAAAGTTTATTTCTACGTGTCATTCTGTCTGTTGATGCACAAGATTCCTATGGTTCAAGTGGAGGATCTTCTAGAGGCTATGCAGCGACAGGTGGTGGGTGTACCCCGTGCGTGGGTGCGACTCTTCCGACGGGGTGTGAGCCCTATTTTGTACTATG
This sequence comes from Picea mariana, assembly GCA_032191745.1. Classification (NCBI taxonomy): domain Eukaryota; kingdom Viridiplantae; phylum Streptophyta; class Pinopsida; order Pinales; family Pinaceae; genus Picea; species Picea mariana. Next base: position 41,901 of record JASDQU011379621.1, on the reverse strand, counting down.
ACACCATATTTTTTGAACTCAAAAGGATGGTTCACAATGATGCCTTCGCACAATGGTACGATGATCTCATTGGTGCAACCCAACGATCACAGATCCCGCAGGCGCTACTTAATAGGCATACCCACAATATCTCATTCAAGATGAACCGATATCACACATTTGTGCAGCCTCTTGGGGCCCCTCCACCCCTTTTCCACATGAATTCGTTACCATTTTAGTTGGATGAGGTCGTGCTTGATAAGGAATTCACCTCATGGCCTATGCGATGGTTGCAAATGCCCAAAGGTCCACTCCAACAAAGACATATGATGCATGCCTTAGAGTGAGAAAGAGAAACTAGACACCATCTAGCTCGGAGGAAGAGGCAGATGAAGGTGAAGAAGAAGCATTGTTGAGCAACACACTTTATATTTCATTTTCCATTCATGACGATGCCACAATACCAGGTAAACAATTCCAGGAGGTCCTGACTTCAGTTTTTCCTTAGAAGAATTTCCGTACCAAATCCCCATCGCAATCCCTCGGTGATACTGTCATCATTGAGGCCACCCCCCTTTCCTCCATCCCACCTCAATCTCACACCAGTCCACTTCCATTTCATACCAAACCCCCTCAATTGCATACCACCCCACCCCATACGTGCACTAGACTATCCACACCTACCATCATCCATATTCTTGATGACCCTCTAGTACCGCTCCCATTTACCACTATCGTTGAGGAAACCACTATTCCACAACATGGTGAGACCACCACTGTTGCACACACGCCTCTAGTATCCCCAACCCATAATTTGACACAATTTTTCTAGACCCTACTGCTCATCTCGCCACAACTACTGGTCCATTCCCCTCCACTTCTCCTCAGATCCCGAAAGTCCTAGTCCCCCTACACACAACTCTCAAAATGGTCTCTCATCTAGAACTAAAGACAAGGCCCAAAACTCATATTCTGATGGATGAGGACCCTCCACAAAACCAGTTAGACACCCAGTATGATCACTACTTCTGTCAAGGAACAAATTGTGCCTCTGCTATAGGACCCTTAACAACAAAGAGCTATCTTGGAGCTATGTTTGGAGAAAACAAAAGTGCTTACAACACTTCTGCTGAAAGTCACCGACCAGATTGCGCAATGCCTCATAATGAATTCACCTACCCCAGATGGTGCTAGTACCCCCATATTTTCCAAGCGATCTATTGCAAGTGGTCAACCACTTGATTCGAGGTCACCTTTGGATTCAATTTCCATTAGTGGAGAGTTGTCCACATGGACTACACCACAGATTCTATACCTTATCCAGGCTTCCACTGGTCAGCTTGATCAGAGGATCACAATAGTTGAGAATACCAACTAAGCCCTCACACAACAAATGGAATCATTGCGAGAGGCTTTCATTGAAGCCATTGTATCCAAAGCATATGAGCAAGACTTGCGAGTACAAGCTGAATCCACTGTTGCAGCCATCACTGACAAGTTTTCTCAAGTATGGCCTTCTTTCTACCAGGTCATTCCTGAGCTGCCAGAAGATATCACTCCAGTTGCGCCACCTGACATATTTGACCTCATTGGTGCATGGTCCCAGTTGGCGGCCAAGACATATACCCTGCAATAAGAGGTAGCTGCATTCAAGTTAAAGGAAAAGGATAAACTTGAAGAGATCCTCCAGAAGCACACACACAGTCAAGGAGGGAACCACTGTCAATTCCTTGCTATATGCCCAGACTGAGGAATTTCGTCGACTCTTTGAGATGGTCACAGACTGGGTTGGCTTGTTGGACCAACGCAGTAAGCCTATCGAAGATTTGCGCACTAGGCTTAAGTAGATGCATGCAGAAGTTCAGGCCATTGCTGACCCTATCAAGAAAGCGACTAAGTTTGTCGAGATACAAGTTGAGGATGACCAACTGGATGCCATGGATGAGGTTAACAGAGATGCGAAGACAACACTCTAGCAGTTCAGGCCTACAATCCAGGTTGAGTACATTCCACTTCAACAATTGGACTCTCTAGCCCAAGGTTCCTGATGTCAACGTCGCGCATGAATTTGTTGTAGGCGCCTCGATTTTGGCAAGGAAATGGAAGGATTAGGTGGCACACTATGACAATTTCCGCGAACATGCCCTTACAATTGTACCGAAGTTGGGCCCTTCCTTTGAAGGAGGCCACAACAAAACAACAAGGTTGACTCGGGATGAGTCAAAGATTGTGGTCAGGGCATGTTGGACCCTTCATTTTGGAGAACGTTTAGTTTTGTTGAAGGATCATAGTTTTGTGGGAACGCTTAGCAGGGCAATGAAAGGCTAGAAGCAAAGGAAAGTAGCTACACTGAGTGGAAAGTTAACTGTCAACATGCCAGCAGTGAATACAGATCAGATGCCAGTTGGAGGAAGAAACATAAATGTTTAGAAGCTTCGAACGCAGGAAAAGACAAAGTGAGAAAGCAACGTAAACAAAATCAAGAAACCATAGAAGCGGAATCAAGAAGTAGCCAAGGGAATGGTTCAAATTGGGGAAAATGTAATGGGAAAGGGCTAATTGATAGTTGTTGATTCTTTCTATTGTTATTGTCTTGATGCTATTGCTACTAGTGTTGCCTAATTATAAAGTGAACGAGCTAATTTTGAGATCTGACATTAGAATTGAGAGGTGTTAGACTATTGTTGCTCGATTCTTGTTCCTCTTTTGTCATTGATTATGTTGTATATGTCTCGATATGAAAGAAACACTCCATGTACACCAGTCTGTGATATAATAATATAAAATAGATTATTAGGGCATCCAATTTTTTTTTATGATATGGATGAATGCATGATCTTTCTCCTGCACAATCTGTCCTATTGTGTGTAATCGCTAGTTACTATACTATGTAACAAGCTTTTGTGATGTATGCACTTATTTTTATGCTATGCAACATGGATTATTGAATGCATAACATGGTTTAGACTTCTAATGCTATGATCTTTTTCATTTAAGTATGAATCTGCATTATATTGCGCTAGATCTGATGGTGTGTCCTCATTAACTCACTTTATTACACACAAGTCTCAATAGCGCTTTAGGTGAGACCTCCTTTCCTTGCGGAAGGTTGAATATGATAGTGCTACTAGACTACAATGGTACCTTTGTTGGTAACCTCCGAGAAACCCTGTCTCTAATTTTGGGCCAACACCACATACTTGCAACATTTCCACCTGAATATTAAGTACAAGAAGGGAAACACTAGCCATGTTGTTGACTACCTTAGTTAGCCCTTGGTTGTGGCCCTCACCATAGTTCTTAACTGCTATGGAAACAAGACCTCTGGGTGACCAAAATTATACATCAATGGCTTTGACTTCACTACTACTTATTAGACTCTAAGTGTTGAGAAACAAGTTTCAGACTTCCACCTCCAAGATGAACTCTTGTGCTATCTCGACCATCTTTGTGCTCCTTCAAGTGAGTGTGCAAATCTAATTTGGGAGGTACATTATGGTTGGGTTGTAGGGAACTTTGTGGTGGAGAAGATAGTAGCAATACTTCATAAGCATTTCTACTAGCCCAATATTCGACATGACGTTGGACAATACACCAGGTCATGCATTGCTTGTGCCATTTCTAAGCTATCCATCAAGGAGCAAGGATCGCACAATCCTCTACCTACACTAGACAAGCCATGGGAGTCTGTCTCCATGAATTACATGTTGGGGTTTCCCTCCATCAAACATGGTCACGATTGTGTTTTTATGGTCCTTGATCAGTTCTATAAGCTGGTTATTTTAACACCATGTAAAAAGAGTATCACAACCAAGGCCACTGCTAAACTCTTCTTTGTGCATGTTTAGGTTCATTTTGGGCTACCACAGACCATCATTTCAGATAGGGACAATAGGTTCATCATCACCTTTTCGTCAAGCCTATGTTATCTGATGGATACCAAGTTGACCAAATCGACTTCCTTTCATCTCCAAATAGATGGACATATGGTGCAGACCCACTCGGCCTTCAGGTCAAGGATCCGCTTACAGAATCGTTCTTCGTTTCCCTTTGAGCTGGATCGGCTCCTTCGATTCCCTGCTTGAATCTTCTTTCTTTTGATCCACAGGTCCTTTCAGAAGCTTCCTTGGAACGAACAACACTAGGTGCAAGCTCCCCCTTCTCGCGTGACCACCGGCTATGACCAAGGCCTAAACTGAAAGGCGCTTGTCACAACTCGCCTCTCGCAAGTTCATGAGTCGAGACTCTCGACTCTTCCTATCCAATCCCGCGATATCCGAGATCGCGAGACGAATATAACTCCTTCCCTTGTCAGCACCCTCCGTGCGTGACCACTGGCTAGGCTTCCCACTAACGCTTCTCACCTTTCACAACTTCGCAAGTCGAAAGGTTGGACTTCTGTCCCCTTATCTTACGAACTCCCGAGACACAAAAATTCAATGGGGTGTTGACTCTCTTCAATGAACAACGAGTGTCCGCCTGTTTATTCTATGGGCCCACCTTGCGATTCTACCACATGTTCCTTACGCTCCACTTCACTACCCGGAGTGTCGTCTCCTTTATATCACGACACCCGAAGTGCCGAGATCCCAAACTCCTCAATACTAATTTTGACACGTTGTCCACGCAGTCCCACAACGAAACTTCTCGCCCTTTCGGGACTTCGCCTTTCACAACCTAGAGTACCCAACCTTTGGACTCTCACCTCAGGAACCTTTGAGTCCATGAGATCTCTAGATCCATGCCACTTGTTTTCCCCAGATGGACGGCTCTGATCCACTTGCCACTTTTCTACTCACCTTTCGCGAGTGATCCAACGGCCCTAGCTGACTTGGATCCTACGGCCCTGATTTCTTCTGAGCTTACGCTTGAGGAAAACTCATCGTAACGTACTTGCTTCTCTACAAGATTTGACGGCTCTTGTGACTTCGTGAATTCTTCTCAAAGAATTCTGACCGTCCGTTTCTTCTTGGACAATTCCTGCGAATTTAACCAAGTATTTCTTCGCAGAACTTACCCGCCTGCAACGCAAACTTGCTACATCTCCTTCAATTCCTCAAGACACCAACCTTATGTGATTTTCTTCGACAACTGCGAAGACCCTATCCCTCCTGAGCTTTCTCCAACTCCGAATCTTAAAGAAGACTCCCACACGCACTCTTTGTGGCGAATCCTTCAGTTACTTCAAAGAATTGAAGTCCTTCGACTCTGCGCACTCCTTGCAGCAGTAGGCTCCTGTGCTCAACTTGCACTTATGCGGGAATGAGAAAAACGTTAACCCTCCTGAGCTTTTAGAGATAAAACTCTGAACTCTTGTCAACGCACTCCTTGCAGACAACTTCACTGCACTCCTTGCAGGAACTCTTGCTCAGATAGAGAAACAATTGAAACTCATTCCTTACTCTCTCTCAGACTTCAAACACAAAGCATGAAATCATATACACAACATATAAAGCAAATGTATAACAAAAAGTAAACATCCATGAGCATAACATTTAATCATGCATACACAAAGAACAAATACGACACCATGAATTTGAATCAAAGCTCTTTCTATTAATTCAAATCTCTGTACATGGGTGTTTTTAACTACAGCTCTCTGCTCTCTTCTCTATGCTCTATTCTCTATTGACATAATCCTCCTACAGCTATACAATGAGGGTGTCTATATCCCGTTTCCTTCTTGCACTCTAAAACTGTCTAATCTAAGCATTAAATTCTATCTACCTACATTCATTACACATAAAGGCTCTTATCTACTATGGTCGAGAGCGGATCGCTCAAGGTCCTTTTACAATAATACAAGCATGCCTCCACTTAATGAATTCATCAATATTCCAAAACATTTTCAAAAAATGTGCTCGATGCTTTTCCAGTTGTTTCTTATCTCCGCATTGTCTCGCTGCTGGCTATGCTTGCATGCCCTTGCGATGCTCCTGCATCATACTCCCTCGCTTCAAACTTTTCATGGGCTCTTGTCCATGAGCTCGCACACAGTCTGTCCATGCTTTTGGTTTTCTGCTTCGTTCTCCCAGCTGGCATCTTCAACTGGATGGCCCTTCCACTTGACCAAGTATTCAAAGTATTGCTTTTGCTTGGTCCTCTTACCAACTCTTTTGTCCAGTATGCGCTCCATCTACAGCTTTTCTGCAACTAGCATTTGTTTAGTCCACTAAACCTCTGGTTGTTCACTACCTGCTTCTGCTTCCTTAGCTTTATAAGAGGACAAATCCGAGACATTGAATATCGAAGAAATTCTGATCCCATCGGGTAATTCAATCTCATATGCATTTGCCCCAAATTTCTTCAAGACCTTACATGGTCCGATTTTCTTCATCTTCAGTTTATTATATGTTCCACTCGGAAACCTTTCCTTTCTCAAATGTGCAAGGATCAAATCACCAACTTCAAACTAAAGTTGTCTCTTGTGTTGATCTGCTCTTCGCTTATATTGTTGGCTCTAACTCTGCAATCGTTCCTTCACCTAGCTGTGAAGTTCCTTCATCGCCTCTGCGAAATCTTTTGCACTAACGCTCCTAGTTGCAATCTGTTCTGAATCCCTCAGCTCATAAATTCTTCTTGGCTACATTCCATAAACAATTTGAAATGGACTCTATCCTGTGCTCCTATTAAGAGAGTCGTTATAAGCAAACTTTGCCTGTGGTAATATGTTGTCCCACTGACTGTGTTATTCTGTCACCAAGCTCCTCAGCAAGTCTCCCAAACTCATGTTCACGACTTCTGTCTGCCCATTTGTCTGAGGATGATAAGTTGAACTAAACGACAAGTTTGTTCCCAGCTCCTTCCATAAGGTTCTCCAGAAGTGTCCTACGAACTTAGTGTCTCAATCCAAAACTATGCTCCTTGGTAAGCCGTGAAGTCGAATGACTTCTTTGAAAAACAGGTTCGCAATGTGAGTTGCATCACTGGTTTTCTGACATGGAATGAAATGTGCCATTTTGGAAAATCTATCCACTACCACAAAGATTGATTCAAACCCTCTTTGTGTTCTTGGCAACCCCAATATGAAGTCCATGCTGACTGCATCCCACGACCTCTCAGGTATGGGTAATGGTTGATAAAAACCTGCATTCTGCCTCTTTCCTTTTGAATGTTGACAAATTCTACATCTGTCCACGAATCTTTTGACGTCTGCTCGCATTCCTGGCCAAAAATATGACTCATTCAACTTTGCGAACGTCTTGTCATGACCGAAATGTCTGACCAATCCTCCACTATGTTTCTCCTTCAGCAAATTCTCCCTCATGGAGCATTTTGGAATACAAAGTTGATTACCTTTAAACAGTAATCCTTCCTGGATCATGTATTCTGCCCATTGGTTTCTATCCCTGAGAATTGGATTCTCAACTGCTTCATACACCTCTTTAAAATCTGGATCATCTCTGTACATGTCCCTGAGATCATCAAAACCCAATGTTTTGACTCTAAACTCCTGCAATAGAAAACATTTCCTGCTCAAAGCATCAACAACCTTGTTAGCAGTTCCAGAAATATGCTTAATTACAAAAGTATTTTTCTACATATATTCAACCCATTTAACATGTCTTTGATTCAACTTCTCCCGTTGAGTCACAAATTGCAAAGCATGATTGTCACTGTATAAGAAAAACTCCTTCGGGATTAAGTAATGTCTCCATTTTTTCAATGCCTGAATAATAACATAGAATTCCTTATCATACGTGGAGTATTTTATCTTGGCTTCATTCAGCTTCTCGCTGAAATATGCTATCGACCTGTCTTCTTGACTCAAGACTGCCCCTATTGCAAATCCACTTGCATCACATTTTACTTGAAATGTCCTTTGGAAATCAGACAACACCAAAATTGGTTGTTCCGTAATTTTCCTTTTTAGCAAATTGAAGCTTTTCTCAGCCTCTTCCATCCAGTGAAAAGACTTGTGTCTCTTCTTCACTGTGTCCATCATCGGTGCACTAATTCCACTGAAATTCCTAATGAATTTTCGGTAGAAACTATCCAATCCATGAAAACTTCTCACCTCAAATATACTCTTTGGTGATGGCCAATTCTTAATCACCTCCACCTTATATAATCCATCCTCAACTTATCTGCAGAAATAACAAACCCCAAATAAATGAGCTCTGTCTTCATGAATGAGGATTTCTTCATGTTTATCAGTAGCTTCTCTTGCTGTAACCTTTTCATCACTGTAGCCAAATGTTTCAGATGCTCTGCCTTTGTTTTATTGAAAATCAGTATGTCATCAAGATACACAATGACAAATTTTTCGATGAAATCCTTCAGGACTTCATTCATCAATCTCATGAAAGTACTCGACGTGTTTGTTAAGCCAAATGGCATGACAAGCCATTCATATAACCCTTCATTGGTTTTGAATACTGTCTTCCATTCGTCACCTTCCCTCATGTGGATCTGGTGATATCCACTTTTTAAATCAATCTTTGAAATTTTTTTGGCCCCACTCAAGCAATCCATCAAATCATCCATCCTTGGCAATGGAAATCTGTACCTGATGGTTATCTTGTTGATTGCCCTCGAGTCAGTACACATCCTCCAGCCTCCGTCTTTCTTCGGACTGAGTACTGTCGAAACAACACACAGACTCAAGCTTTCTCTGACCAAACCTTTGTCCAACAAATCCTAGACTTGTCTTTTGACCTCTTCATTCTCTCGCGGCATCAATCTGTATGCTACTTTGTTTGGCAAACTAGCTCT
>JASDQU011379621.1:0-23228 GCA_032191745.1 Picea mariana | reverse complement strand
CTGACTCGAGGGAAATCAACAAGATAACCATCAGGTACAGATTTCCATTGCCAAGGATGGATGATTTGATGGATTGCTTGAGTGGGGCCAAATTTTTTTCAAAGATTGATTTGAAAAGTGGATATCACCAGATCCACATGAGGGAATGTGACGAATGGAAGACAACATTCAAAACCAATGAAGGGTTATATGAATGGCTTGTCATGTCATTTGGCTTAACAAACGCGCCAAGTACTTTCATGAGATTGATGAATGAAGTCCTGAAGGATTTCATCGAAAAAAATTTCATTGTGTATCTTGATGACATACTAATTTTCAGTAAAACAAAGGCAAAGCATCTAAAACATTTGGCTACAGTGATGAAGAGGTTACAGGAAGAGAAGTTGTTGATAAACATGAAGAAATCCTCATTCATGAAGACAGAGCTCATTTATTTAGGGTTTGTTATTTCTGCAGATAAGTTGAGGATGGATCCAGATAAGGTGGAGGTGATTAAGAATTAGCCATCACCAAAGAGTATATTTGAGGTGAGAAGTTTTCATGGATTGGCTAGTTTCTACCGAAAATTCATTAGGAATTTTAGTGGAATTAGTGCACCAATGATGGACACAGTGAAGAAGAGACACAAGTCTTTTCACTGGATGGAAGAGCCTGACAAAAGCTTCAATTTGATGAAAAGGAAAATTATGGAACAACCAATTCTGGTGTTGCCTGATTTCCAAAGGGAATTTCAAGTAAAATGTGATGCAATTGGATTTGCAATAGGGGCAGTCTTGAGTCAAGAAGACAGGCCGATAGCATATTTCAGCAAGAAGTTGAATGAAGCCAAGATAAAATACTCCACGTATGACAAGGAATTCTATGCTATTATTCAGGCATTGAAAAAATGGAGACATTACTTAATCCCGAAAGAGTTTGTCTTATATAGTGACAATCATGCTTTGCAATTTGTGACTCAATAGGAGAAGTTGAATCAAAGACATGTTAAATGGGTTGAATATATGCATAACTTTACTTTTGTAACTAAGCATATTTCTAGAACTGCTAACAAGGTTGTTGATGCTTTGAGCAGGAAATGTTTGCTATTGCAGGAGTTCAGAGTCAAAACATTGGGTTTGGACATGTATAGAGATGATCCAGATTTTAAAGAGGCATATGAAGCAGTTGAGAATCCAATTCTCAGGGATAGAAGCCAATGGGCAGAATACATGATCCATGAAGGATTACTGTTTAAAGGTAATCAACTTTGTATTCCAAAATGCTCCATGAGGGAGAATTTGTTGAAGGAGAAACATAGTGGAGGATTGGTCGGACATTTCGGTCATGACAAGACATTTGCAAAGTTGAATGAGTCATATTTTTGGCCAGGAATGCGAGCAGACATCAAAAGATTCGTGGACAGATGTAGAATTTGTCAACATTCAAAAGGAAAGAGGCAGAATGCAGGTTTTTATCAACCATTACAAATACCTGAGAGGCCGTGGGATGTAGTCAGCATGGAATTCATATTGGGGTTGCCAAGAACACAAAGAAGGTTTGACTCAATCTTTATGGTAGTGGATAGATTTTCCAAAATGGAACATTTCATTCCATGTCAGTAAACCAGTGATGCAACTCACATTGCGAACCTGTTTTTCAAAGAAGTCATTCGACTTCACGGCTTACCAAGGAGCATAGTTTCGGATCGAGACACTAAGTTCATAGGACACTTCTGGAGAACCTTATGGAAGGAGCTGGGAACAAACTTGTCGTTTAGTTCAGCTTATCATCCTCAGATGGATGGGCAGACAGAAGTCGTGAACAAGAGTTTGGGAGACTTGCTGAGGAGCTTGGTGACAGAACACCACAGTCAGTGGGACAACATATTACCACAGGCGGAGTTTGCTTATAATGACTCACTTAATAGGAGCATAGGACAGATTCCATTTCAAATTGTTTATGGGATGCAGCCAAGAAGAATTTCTGAGCTGAGGGATTCAGAATAGATTGCAACTAGGAGTGCTAGTGCAGAAGATTTCGCAAAGGCGATGAAGGAACTTCACAGCCAGGTGAAGGAACGATTGCAGAGTTAGAGACAAGAATATAAATGGAGAGCAGATCAACATAGGAGACAACTTCAGTTCGAAGTTGATGATTTGATCCTTGCACATTTGAGAAAGGAAAGGTTCCCGAGTGGAACAGATAATAAACTAAAGATGAAGAAAATCGAACCATGTAAGGTCTTAAGAAATTTGGGGCGAATGCATATGAGATTGAATTATCCGATGGGATCAGAATTTCTCCGATATTCAATGTCTCGGATTTGTACCCTTATAAATCTGAGGAAGCAGAAGCAGGTAGTGAACAACCAGAGGTTCAGTGGACTAAACAAATGCCAGTTGTAGAAAAGTCGCAGATGGAGCGCATACTGGACAAAAGAGTTGGTAAGAGGACCAGGCGAAAGCAATACTTTGAATACTTGGTCAAGTGGAAGGGCCATCCAATTGAAGATGCCAGCTGGGAGAACGAAGCATAAATCCAGAAGCATGGACAGACCGTGCGCGAGCTCATGGACAGGAGCCCATGAAAATTTTCAAGCGAGGGAGTATGATGCAGGAGCATTGCAAGGGCGTGCAAGCATAGCCAGCAGCGAGACAGTGTGGAGATAAGAGACAACTGGAAAAGCACCGAACACATTTTTTGAAAATGTTTTGGAATATTAATGAAGTCATTAAGTGGAGGCATGCTTGTATTATTGTAAAAGGACCTTGAGCGATCCACTCTCGACCATAGTAGATAGGAGCCTTTATGTGTAATGAATGTAGGTAGATAGAATTTAATGCTTAGATTAGACAGTTTTAGAGCGCAAGAGGGAAACGAGATATAGACACCCTCATTGTATAGTTGTAGGAGGATTATGTCAATAGAGAATAGAGCATAGAGAAGAGAGCAGAGAGATGTAGTTGAAAACACCCATGTACAGAGATTTGAATTAATAGAAAGAGCTTTGATTCAAATTCATGGTGTCGTATTTGTTCTTTGTGTATGCATGATTGAATGTTATGCTCATGGATGTTTACTTTCTGTTATACATTTGCTTTATATGCTGTGTATATGATTTCATGCTTTGTGTTTGAAGTCTGAGAGAGAGTAAGGAATGAGTTTCAATTGTTTCTCTATCTAAGCAAGAGTTCCTGCAAGGAGTGCAGTGAAGTTGTCTGCAAGGAGTGCATTGACAAGAGTTCATAGTTTTATCTCTAAAAGCTCAGGAGGATTAACGTTGTTCTCATTCCCGCAGAAGTGCAAGTTGAGCACAAGAGCTGTGCAAGGTGTGCGCAGGCCGAGTAAAGTCTCAGAGTTTGCGAACCTGAGAAATTGTTGGAGGACTACTGCTGCAGGGAGTGCGCAGAGTCGAAGGACTTCAATTCTTTGAAGTAATTGAAGGATTCGCCGCAAGGAGTGTGTGTGGGAGTCTTCTTTAAGATTCGGAGTTGGAGAAAGCTCAAGAGGGATAGGGTCTTCGCAGTTGTCGAAGAAAATCATAGAAGGTTGGTGTCTTGAGACATTGAAGGAGATGTAGCAAGTTTACGTTGCAGGCAGGTAAGTTCCATGAAGAAATACTTGGTTAAATTCGTAGGAATTGTCCAGGAAGAAACAGACGGTCGGAATTCTTTAAGAAGAATTCGCGAAGTCACAAGAGTCGTCAGATCTTGCAGAGAAGCAGGTACGTTACGACGAGCTTTCCTCAAGCGTAAGCTCAGAAGAAATCAGGGTCGTATGATCCAAGTCAGCCAGGGCCGTTGGATTGCTCGCAAAAGTCGAGTAGCGAAGTGGCAAGTGGATCAGAGTCATCCATCCAGGGAGGAAAAGTGGTAGAGATCTAGAGATATCGCGAACTCGAAGGTTCGTGAGGTGAGAGCCCAAAGGTTGGGTACTCTAGGTTGCGAAAGGCAAAGTCCCGAAAGGGCGAGAAGTTTCGTTGTGGGACCGCGTGGACAACGTGTCAAAATTAGTATTGAGGAGTTTGGGATCTCGGCACTTCGGGTGTCGTGATATAAAGGAGACAACACTTCGGGGATCGAAGTGGCGAAGTGCAAAGTGGAGCGCAAGGAACACATGGTAGAATCGCAAGGTGGGCCTGTAGAATAGACAGGCGGACATGCATTGTTCATTGAAGAGAGTCAACACCCCATTGACTTTTCATGTTTTGGGGGTTCGTAAGATAAGGGGACGGAAGTACAACCTTTCGACTTGCGAAGTGGCGAAAGGCAAGAAGCACTAGTGGGAAGCCTAGCCGGTGGTCACGCGCGGAGGGCGCTGACAAGGGAAGGAGTTATACCCGTGTAGCGATCTCGGATATCGCGGGATTGGACAGGAAGAGTCGAGAGTCTCGACTCACGAACTTGCGAGAGGCGAGTTGTGACAAGCGCCTTTTAGTTTAGGCCTTGGTCATAGCTGGTGGTCACACGAGAAGGGGGATCTTGCACCTAGTGTCGTTCACGCCAATAAAGCTTCCGAAAGGACCTGTGGATCAAAAGAAAGAAGATTCAAGCAGGGAATCGAAGGAGCTGATCCGGCTCAAAGGGAAACGAAGAACGATCCTATAAGCGGATCCTTGACCTGAGGGTTGAGTGGGTCTGCACCATATGTCCATCTATTTGGAGATGAAAGGAAGTCGATTTGGTCAACTTGGTATCCATCAGATAACATAGGCTTGACGAAAAGGTGATGATGAACCTATTGTCCCTATCTGAAATGATGGTCTATGGTAGCCCAAAATGAACCCAAACATGCACAAAGAAGAGTTTAGCAGTGGCCTTGGTTGTGATACTCTTTTTACACGGTGTTAAAATAACCAACTTATAGAACTGATCAAGGACCATAAAAACACAATCGTGACCATGTTTGATGGAGGGAAACCCCAACATGTAATTCATGGAGACGGACTCCCATGGCTTGTCTAGTGCAGGCAGAGGATTGTGCGATCCTTACTCCTTGATGGATGGCTTAGAAATGGCATAAGAAATGCATGACCTGGCGTATTGGCCAACGTCATGTCGAATATTGGGCTAGTAGAAATGCTTATGAAATATCGCTACTATCTTCTTCACCACAAAGTGCCCTACCACCCAACCATAATGTACCTCCCAAATTAGATTTGCACACTCACTTGAAGGAGCACAAAGATGGTCGAGATAGCACAAGAGTTCATCTTGGAGGTGGAAGTCTAAATCTTGTTTCTCAACACTTAGAGTCTAATAAGTAGCAGTGAAGTCAAAGTCATTGATGTATAATTTTGGTCACCCAGAGGTCTCGTTTCCATAGTAGTTAAGAACTATGGTGAGGGCCACAACCAAGGGCTAACTAAGATAATCAACAACATGGCTAGTGTTTCCCTTCTTGTACTTAATATTCAGGTGGAATTCTTGCAAGTATGTGGTGTTGGCCCAAAATTAGAGACAGGGTTTCTCAGAGGTTACCAACAAAGGTACCATTGTAGTCTAGTAGCACTATCATATTCAACCTTCCGCAAGGAAAAGAGGTCTCACCCAAAGCGCTATTGAGGTCTCACCCAAAGGATCTTATCTGTATTCACTGCTGGCATGTTGACAGTTAACTTTCCACTCAATGTAGCTACTTTCCTTTGCTTCTAGCCTTTCGTTTCCCTGCTAAGCATTCCCACAAAACTATGATCCTTCCAAAAAACTAAACATTCTCCAAAATGAAGGGCCCAACATGCCCTGAACACAATCTTTGACTCGTCCCGAGTCAACCTTGTTGTTTTGTTGTGGCCTCCTTCAAACGAAGGGCCCAACTCCGGTACAATTGTAAGGGCATGCTCGCGGAAATTGTCATAGTGTGCCACCTGATCCTTCCATTTCCTTGCCAAAATCGAGGTGCCTACAAAAAATTCATGCACGACGTTGACATCAGGAACCTCAGGCAAGAGAGTCCAATTGTTGAAGTGGAATGTACTCAACCTAGACTGTAGGCCTGAACTGCCGGAGTATTGTCTTCGCATCACTGTTAACCTCATCCATGGCATCCAGTTGGTCATCCTCAACTTGTATCTCGACAAACTTAGTCGCTTTCTTGATAGGGTCAGCTTGAATGGCTCGAGCTTTTGCATGCATCTACTTAAGCCTAGTGTGCAAATCTTCGACAGGCTTACTGCGTTGGTCCAACAAGCCAACCCAGTCTGTGACCATCTCAAAGAGTCGACGAAATTCCTCAGTCTGGGCATGAAGCAAGGAATTGACAGTGGTTCCCTCCTTGACTACGTGTGAGCTTCTAGAGGATCTCTTCAAGTTTCTCCTTTTCCTTTAACTTGAATGCAGCTACCTCTTATTTCAGGGTATATGTCTTGGCCGCCAACTGGGACCATGCACCAACAATGAGGTCAAATATGTCAGGTGGCGCAACTGGAGTGATATCTTCTGGCAGCTCAGGAATGACCTGGTAAAAAGAAGGCCATACTTGAGAAAACTTGTCAGTGATGGCTGCAACAGTGGATTCAGCTTGTACCCGCAAGTCTTGCTCATATGCTTTGGCTGCAATGGCTTCAATGAAAGCCTCTCGCAATGATTCCATTTGTTGTGTGAGGGCTTGGTTGGTATTCTCAACTATTGTGATCCTCTGATCAAGCTGACCAGTGGAAGCCTGAATAAGGTATAGAATCTGTGGTGTAGCCCATGTGGACAACTCTCCACTAATGGAAATTGAATCCAAAGGTGACCTCGAATCAAGTGGTTGACCACTTGCAATAGATCGCTTGGAAAATATGGGGGTACTAGCACCATCTGGGGTAAGTGAATTCATTATGAGGCATTGCGCAATCTGGTCGGTGACTTTTGACAGAAGTGTTGTAAGCACTTTTGTTTTCTCCAAACATAGCTCCAAGATAGCTCTTTGTTGTTAAGGGTCCTATAGCAGAGGCACAATTTGTTCCTTGACAGAAGTAGTGATCATACTAGGTGTCTAACTGGTTCTGTGGAGGGTCCTCATCCATCATAATATGAGTTTTGGGCCTTGTCTTTGGTTCTGGATGAGAGACCATTTTGAGAGTCGTGTGTAGGGGGACTAGGACTTCCAAGATCTAAGGAGAAGTGGAGGGGAATGGACCAGTAGTTGTGGCGGGATGAGCATTAGGGTCTAGAAAAATTGTGTCAAATTGGTTATGGGTTGGGGATACTAGAGGCCTATGTGCAACAGTGGTGGTCTCACCGTGTTGTGGAATGGTGGTTTCCTCAAAGATAGTGGTAAATGGGAGCGGTACTGGAGGGTCATCAAGAATATGGACGATGGTAGGTGTGGATAGTCTAGTGCACGTATGGGGCGGGGTGGTATGCAATTGAGGGGGTTTGGTATGAAATGGAAGTGGACTGGTGTGAGATTGAGGTGGGATGGAGGAAAGGGGGGTGGCCTCAATGATGACAGTATCATCGAGGGATTGGGATGGGGATTTGGTAAGGAAATTCTTCTAAGGAAAAAATGAAGTCAGGACCTCCTGGAATTGTTTACCTGATATTGTGGCATCGTCATGAATGGAAAATGAAATATAAAGTGTGTTGCTCAACAATGCTTCTTCTTCACCTTCATCTGCCTCTTCCTCCGAGCTAGATGGTGTCTAGTTTCTATTTCTCACTCTAAGGCATGCATCATATGTCTTTGTTGCAGTGGACCTTTGGGCATTTGCAGCCATCACATAGGCCATGAGGTGAATTCCTTATCAAGCACGACCTCATCCAACTAAAATGGTAACGAATTCATGTGGAAAAGAGGTGAAGGCGCCCCAAGAGGCCGCACAAATGTGTGATATCAGTTCATCTTGAACGAGATATTGTGAGTATGCCTATTAAGTAGTGCCTGCGGGATCTGTGATCGTTGGGTTGCACCAATGAGATCATCGTACCATTGTGTGAAGGCATCATTGTGAACCATCCTTTCGAGTTCAAAAAATATGGCGTCATAGTACAAAATAGGGCTCACACCTCGTCGGAAGAGTCGCACTCACGCACGGGGTACACCCACCACCTGTCGCTGCATAGCCTCTAGAAGATCCTCCACTTGAACCATAGGAATCTTGTGCATCAACAGACAGAATGACACGTAGAAATAAACTTTAATCCCAAGTATGCTATATAAATGGAATGCTAACAAGATAAGGCCAAGAGCCTACCTCGTCCAGAAGTTTGATGAAGACCATCGTTGAGCACACAAATCAAAGATTTATACCTGCAACTTGTCCTCAACAACCAAGATACGCGAGCATGTGGTGACAATATATAGTGTTAGCCTATAGATTAGCATAATCCATTAACATACATGACAAATACGCCCATGGAATAATAATTTGAATATTTGCAAGATATCAATTGGATGATAAAAGAGTATTTCTATTAAAATTATCAGTAGAAGTATATAGGTGACAAACTTCTGTAATGACGCACATCAGAACCGATAAACTAAGTCCCTCCAGTTAGGCCTCCACCACTTCAATCCTCCACCAAAGGCAAGCTCATATAAATGATACAATGAGGTTCTCCATCACAAAGAAGGAAGACACTTCGGAGTTGAACAAGGGGTTCAGACTTTCAAGGACAAAGGGTGTTATGACCCAAGGAGGGGCATATATATGGATAAATGTATATGATATGACCCTAAGGGGGGGCATATAGGGGCCTAAATGTACATGTAATGTGTAAATACATATGTAATAGGGTCGACCTAATGATAAAGGGGCCTCATGTGCAAGTGTGAATAACTATATATAAGAGATCATGTATTCATTATTGAGAGGTGAATTGTGAAGTATGAATGGTATTTGGTTATTTGGAGGGGGTTCCCTTATTCTTTAAAGATTTATTATGTAACTTATCTATATTGGAGTTGTGCTCCACGTTGATATTCTGTACATGGTGTGTACTTCTATTATTTTATGATATTCTGAGTACTTGGATCATAACATTCGGAATCGTGTCAAAATATATAGAATCAAAGGAAAAAAATTATTCAACAACTAGACACCAAGGATTAAGACCAAAAAGAACTGATTTTAGATGGATAGATCATCAACAATGGAATGAAGAAAGAAGGAACATTAGAAATTCATATTACTTGGTTTCATCACATGTGAAGCCTTTAAATGCAAAGCTTTGAGGACAAAGATTTTTGAAGGAGGGTTCTATGTTATGACCCAAGGAGGGGCATATATATGGATAAATGTATGTGATATGACCCCAAGGGGGGGAATATAGGGGCCTAAATGTACATGTAATGTGTAAATACATATGTAATAAGGTCGGCCTAGTGATAAAGGGGCATCATGTGCAAGTGTGAATAACTATATATAAGAGATCATGTATTCATTATTGAAAGGTGAATTGTGAAGTATGAATGGTATTTGGTTATTTGGAGGGGGTTCCCCTATTCTTTAAGGAGTTATTGTGTAACTTATCTATATTGGAGTTGTGCTCCAAGTTGATATTATGTACATGGTGTGTACTTTTGTTTATTCTGAGTATTTTGATCATAACAAAGGGATGTAGACTCAATATGAAGTGAAATTTCTCCAGAGTGTCTTTGCTCTCAAAGTTGAATTGTTGTATCCCTCAAGGCTTGTATATGGCTCAATTTATAGCCTTCAAATGAAAATTAAGGGTCGAGTCAGAGCGTTTCTAGTATATGGAAGGTCAAGGGTCTTGGATCTTGTGAAATGGCTTGGAAACCCAACATAATTTTTAATTTTCAGCACCAAAACCGATGTACGTGGGCTGTAGTGGAGAAACCTGTGTATACACTTGTTGTCTAACTAATAGGGTGCGTATATGTGGAAAAATATTCTTTTTTGTCTCTGGAAGGTACAAAAGGGGACTTCAAGTTTGCATAGGGAAATGGAAAGGCCATCCAAGCAAGTTGCATGGGGTGAGACAAAATTTGTTGTAATAGATGTCCCCTAATGTGTGAGGTTAGAGTGTCTACGATGGCCGAAATACATTATATTCCCAGAAGTGGAGTAATGGAGACTCAGCTAGAAGTGCTAGTTACTCATGGGAATATTACAATCCATAATGACTTTGTACACATGGCTTTCAATCTGAATTACAATGCAGATCCATGTGGAAATATATCAAATAGTTTTTCATGGCCATGAATAGGAAATACAAAGTGCCATAGACTTTCATAGTCATGAACAAGGCACAGTGGAATCCAATCTCAAAATAAATCTGAAGATATCTATATACAATGGAGTACAATATGATCTCCCATGATCATTGAAGTCATATAAGTACTGGTCCAATGAAAGACAACAACAAGTTAGGAATGCTACTATAAGTTGGAGGTCTTATACACTACTCACCGAAGGTGCAAGTCTACATCATGTGAATAGAGGAGTTGAGGTCGAACACAATGAGACAAATGTGAGACAACCTACCAATAATGAAAGTAGGTATCAAGGCACCGAGTACATTCTACAAGTGTGAATAAGGGTGTTGAGGTCGAACACTTGAAGAATACATCAATTAGGAGGCATTGATGTATTCCCAACTGTCGATGGTAGGAGAACCTACCACTAATGATTGCAAGCCTCTAGGTACTCATAGGACTCTAAGTCTCATTTCCATAATAGATGAGCTAAAGTCGATGGAAGGAGACCCATTGAAAGGAGAGCATTAGGGCACCTCTCATCAATCAACACTGGGTACAAAGCAATAGCTTGATGATTAGAAGGAGCTTGAACGAATAGGATTTTCATGAACCAATGACCATGTGTGTCTCTCGTATGCACCAGATGCAAGTAGTGCATGAAAGAGACCCTATGAATAGTAGCCAATAAGAAAGATTATCGACAAAGGCGACGAAACCACCAATAAGGCTAATGGAATCCAAGACATTGCACGAATCCCAATGTTTGAATATATTTCTTGTCGTCGAACACAAGGGAAACCCCCAGTCAGCAACCAATGAGAAGATGTCAATTGTTGGGTTCAAGGTTACCTACCCATAATGAAAGTAGGACCAGGGTGCATGGTAGGACTACAACTTCATGTGACTTTGATATACATTGAGGGTGTGGCCAACATGCAAAGTCAAGAGTTCTAAGAAATGGCTGACACAGACTTATAAACACCCTTTGAACAAGAGCATGAGACATGTGGATAAGTCAAGGAGCATAGACATAATGATAAAACTTCATGATGCAGAAGGAATCAACAAACTCTCCATAGGGACTGGAAGAATAACCAGTCGAAGGAGTAAACTCTAAGTAATGAGCTCATATTCTAAGGTCAAACTAAACCCAAACTTTGGATGACAGTGGACTCAAAATTTGGTGCTATGTTCAAAGGCGACAGGACTGTTGCCGATATGAGATAATATTATTTTCTCGCCTGTCTTTTTTTTTTTTCATAGGCAAATAAATGTTATGATACAGGAGAGGAAATGAGTGTCACGAATAAGCAACTAGATCCAAACAATGGAACATACCTATGCTCAATATAAGGAAGTGCATGTGGGGCATGGACAATCGGGGGGGGATGTTTCCTCTTAGGATATAGGGTGTGTGGTTGCAAAGGATATAAAAAAGTATCTAACTGGCTAGTGATGCAAATTGTTGAGGTAAGCAACTTATAATGAGAACGCGGGAATCGACAATAGGCTCAATATTACAAGAATGATGATGGAATGCGATTACAACTTAACTCCAAATAATGTCCTTTTTCGTAGATTTAGTCCCCTAGGCCTGAAAAAGTATAAAATAATACCCGGGAGAATTCTTCTAGCCAATGGTGACTAGAGTATTCCTTTTTCGTAAGTAGTCTACTTGGTCTGAAAAAGGGTTAAACTTACACCAAATAGATGTCCTTTCAAATCCAATTAATGAGTGTGAAAGAGGAAAGTTCACTCGACCATCTTTTCATTTTTTAGAGAGTCGGAAAAGAGCTTAACCAAGACTCGGGGGGAGTCCCATAGGTAACGGTCAGAATGCTTGTGAGTAAGAATATGGGGTTCGAACGCCAAGTCATATCGGAACTAAAAGGAACTCCCAATCCTATGGAATAACTTCTGCATGGGAACCAAATGGCACAAAGGTTCTAACTAGGGCACCCATGTTTGGTAAGCCTCTACCACTTAATAACGACACTTCTAGTAGCAATAAGAAGGTTATGTGTCTCTAATAAATGGGTTCGTACCTAATGCGTATGGATCAAGGTCATAGGATGACACAAGAATTCAAAATAGAGTGACAAACTATCCTATATGTTGGTGAAAGAATAGACCTATTGAAGGCATGAATGAGCGGCATTACGCTGGAAACCGCAAAAAATCCTGGACAAAACCACCAAAAAACAACTCTTTTCACTGCACTATTAGTCCATAAGGTAAAACAAATTAGCACAAACTATATGGAGTGGGTAAAAAAATTTCTACTAATAGTAAAAATAGACCATTTTACCATGCCATTTGAGTTTTTTCACCCACATAGTGCATTTTAGGCCATTTTTCCCACAATCTTCAAGTGTCGATTACGGGAGCTACGATCAACAGAATCAACAACCATCTAGAGCAAGTAAGTGCCCATCCCCTCCATTTCAATTTCAATAGTTTAAATTTCAATTTTAGGCCCCATTTTTTTTATTATTAGAGGGTGTAATATGGAAATTAGGGCATACACGGGTGACAGTTCATCGGGTCATGTATACGACCCCATATACGTGGGAAAATCGAAGCATGCCCGCATATATGCAACCCTATACACGAATGTTACCAAGTTAGCCTGCGTATAAGTCCATGAACACATTTTTGAAAGGTTTTAACTCAAAATATGGATTTTCCTTTGTAGGATGGTGATTGAATGGAGGGAGAGGGAGCATGAAGAGATAGATGTAGCAGTGGGAAGGGATGCAGGGGCCCAACAAGATTTAAAAAGATGTGGCCTTTATAAATTTTGGGCTCTCAAGGGAATGAGGGCTCAAGTAAGGTTACTCCAGTTGCTAGTAAACTGCTGGGATCTAGAGACAAAGTCCTTCAACCTTGATGGGAAACCATTGAGGATTGAAGTGGACGACATATATTTTATCACAGGATTGTCTTGCCGAGGTGGGGTAGTAAATATCAAGGCCCAAGGGGATGGGGTGGCATGACTATGGAGGAGTACATTACCACCCATTTTGTTGCAAGCACAAATAAAGTAGGGAGCCAACTCTCAATCAGGGCGATGGAGAACATGAGTTTAAATATCGTTTTGCTTGTGCTTACACAAATTTTGGGGTCAACCTCGTTGCACCAGGAATCAAGGCCACTCATGTTTTATGCAGTGGAGTGTTTAAGACCCACTGTTTATGACTGGTGCACCTCACTGTTGGCTAACATGAAGAGCTAGTTGACGGATTGAAAACAAGGGAAAAAGATAAATTTCAGATTTGCATCCATTCTTTGCATTTTTTTCTTTGAGAGGGTTCCAGGATTGAGCCCTAGAGTAGATATTACTCCACATGAACAACGTGATCCAACCATGTCATGGTGGCCTATGTGATGAGGTGGCTAGGAGGTGGTAGGGTGCCAACCCTCTACAATGATGAGTTTTTTTTCTAGTGGCGTCGACAGGTCATAGCCATTGAAGACTACTCTTACGACGAGATCGACTATATAGGAGATCTGGACATGGCTTTGCGACAAGGTTCTACCTACGGTGATATTGGTAAGAAACGTTTTTATGTATTACATTTTTTTGTGTTTTTCAATAAATAAATAAAAACGCAAATATTTTTGTATGGTATCAAGTATTCACGATTACTTTGTTACGCATATGTAGGTCCGTGACGGCCAGAGGGATTCCCATGAAATTGGCAGAGGAGCAGAGGAGATGTAGAGAGAGTGTTGTAGAATGTGTAGGGGAACCTGTCTCGATTGACGCACGTGATTTCTATGGTTCTAGTGGAGGATCTACTTGAGGCTATGCAACAAGAGGTGGTGGGTGTACTATGTGCATGGGTGCGACTCTTCCGGTGTCTCGCAAATGTTGTAGTGTGATATCATGATATGCATCCGACGCCACAGGTATAGATGCCATGGTCATATTATATACTGGCCATATATGTATTTTGAGGCTATGAGCCCCATTTTGTACTATGACACCATATTTTTTGAACTCGAAAGGATGAAATATAAAAAAAAATGGTCTTCAGCTTTACTTATATATGTTACAATGTATACATGCATGAATGTGTTTTCTTTACTTAGTTATGTAACAAATGACAATCTAAAATATAATTATCATATGCATTGGATACATGATTAGAACTTCTAGGTATGTGATTATAAGTAAGAAAATCAAAGTATCGTTCCAAAAGTTGTACCTGTAGAAATCGTTGGAGTAGAGTAGGATCTTGCACACAGTAATTGCCATTTAACTGACATACGACTAACTGGGAGTCTAGGAGAAACTCTAAAGACCGAACACTATGTGAAATGGCATCGTATAATAGTTATATAACGACGTTATACTCAACCACATTATTCCTTGACGGCTCCAGACGAATGCCACCTGAAGACACCAGTTGGCCCTCGAGTGAGTAAATGACACAAGCGGTGGAAGCCATGTTCCACGTATGACGACTGGCATTGTCCACGAATCCTAAGTAAACTGAAGACTCCGTTGACATCTGCCAACCAAGGGAAAGATTGATAAGCAAGCCGATAACACAAAGGAAAAGTTGTATATACAATAAGATACACTAGTATACAAAAGGCCACGCCCAAGCTTCATAGATCAAGCGTAATACCTTTTAAGGTAGAGCCCATTTTTGGGCTCATCCAACATATTCTCTTCATAATATTTCAATTCATAGGCTCCTTTCTCTAAGACATTGTTATAGTCCAAAAATGCCTTACATATGAATACAAGACATTAGCCTTTCCACTTGCATACTTTGTCAAAATACTACTGAGGCTTCTTCTTAAAAAACCATTTTTCAGAAAATGTATGTGCCCTGATGAGTTAATAGCCCACGTAAACATGTGTGTTGCATACTAGTTAACCTACGTACATACACGAGCTGCATACTAGTTAGCTCGTGTTTACCTCCAAAAATTGCAAAAAATATAAAATTGCAAGAAATTCAGTGGAGTTTATAGGCTATCGAGGGTTTCCTAACCATTATACCCCTTTTAGCCCATACCAAACCGAATAACCATATTTTTATCATATAAAAAGAGGTCTTGGGGTGTCATTTGAAAATACAAGCAAGAGAATAAGAAAACTCTGCCAAAATCCCTTCCCCTTCTTAGTCCAAGTTTTGCATCCTATTCTGAGTTTTGGCCTCAACCTTCCCCTCCAACCCTTTCTCCTTACACAACCCTTTCTCCTTTCCCAAGTGATAAGTTGGTTGTGAGAAGCAAGTGTGGGATTGATGTACTTGGAGCCAGGATAGAGGAGCCCGAATCTGGTTCATGGAGTGATTGCCGACAAAAGTTGTAATCATTTTTGCCTTGAAACTTAATAAAAGAGTTCATTCTTGTCCCAAAATATTATGTCTATATGTTTTTATTGATTTATGAATTTATGTCTATATATAAACCTTGAAAGTGATAAGTAGAGAGTGCATGTGTTGTAGCATTGTTTTCCTAAGCTTTTGCAGGTCATCTTTGGGAGGAGACCCGTAATCTAGGAAGCTGGAAAGACGAAAGAGGTCTACACTAGCTGCAAGGACTAAAGGTTCACCCATTGACTTTCTTCCATTTCTCTTATCATTCACTTTAGATAGTTTTGAGGTAGCTTAAGGGTAGAACAATTTTAAAGGAAGTCAACGCTCTGCCTATACCTAGATCCAGTATAGGGGGATTTTCCCCATAACAAAATTGGTGACTCCACTGGGAATTCTCTCTAGAGTCTTAGTGGGAGATGTTGGTTAGATTTTATTTTCAGTTTCTTTCTGAGTTTTCTGAGTGTTATGAGTTAGGTTGGGTCTCTAGTCACCTTCCAAGTTCCTACCAGCTTCCCTTGCTCAAGTTGCTTATCGAAACTTTTTCTTTTTTGAAAATTTCCAGAGGTGTACGCGCCATGTTCTCTATACAACATGCGTACATACATAGTCTGCATTATATACATCTCGCATACATACAAAGGATGGACGTGCACAACATGCATCTCTGTTGTTTTGGAGATTTTTTTCAAAATATTTTCCTTTTCCTAAAAGAAACTTGTGGTTCCCAGGTCTTCCTAAGTTCCAGAAGCTTCTATTGTTTGGGGTTGAGATAGTTTGCAGGCTCAGATTGTTTATAAAAAAAAAAAATCCTCTTGTCTCTCTGTGTTTCCAAGCATTTTTGGCTTATTTTTAGCTTGCTTTTTAAGAAAAATGGTGTATTTTGCAGTTTTTTTTAGCATCTTTTGTTAGTTCTGCTTTGATTGCAAGAAAAAAAAAAACTTGTTTTTTAGGTCTCTTTCTTTCTTTGTATTTGTTTTGCATTGTTATTTGAAAAAGAAACATAAATTAGCATAGGGTTGTGTTTTTTTCTCATCTTGAAAGCATTTCAAAAGAAAAAATAAGAAAGAAAATCCTTTCATTTGCTCTTTTGTTTCACTCGAAAGTTGCATTGTGCATTTTGCATGGAAAGGAGAAAAGATTGGATTTTTAGGTTTGAAGGATTGTTCATGCTTTTTGCTTGAAGCTCTTTCTCATTTGTAGAATTAGTGTAAAGTCTTTTTTGCCAGTGTTCTAATTAGTTTCTTTTTCACAAGAGTCTCAAACACCATAAGTTGCATTTCCACTCCTTGAGTAAGAAAATCCCGTAAAACGAACGTGCTAATCTAAAATATATTAGTAACACTTTTTCTAGGGTTCACTAATAGCTTAGGCATAGGCCTTAGATTAGGTGTGGAGAGGTAAACTCTCCAAGGCCAACCAAAACTTAACTTAGGTGTTTGTGCTAGGGTGTGAAAAATCCACTTTATAATTACTCAATCCGAGAATCTCCTCTAACACAAGAATCAAACAAGAGGCCGCATGGAGGACGGTGACAAAGATATCCACTCCTAATCCCAATAAAGTGTTTGGGAGAGCGTGTATTAAGGGTGAATCTTGTAGCGTTACTGTCCCAACTGGTGTCAGACCTATGAAACACTTGGATCCATCTAAGGTAATATAAGAGTGATTATGGACCTATTTTGTTTCAGGCCTCAAGAGGATCTTCAAGCTTAGTTACCCTACCCATACACTCGCCCCACTGTTGACTGCCCCCCCTGGTTGTTGATTACAAATTGGTGGCCTAGTTTCCATTATATAGGTTGACACACAAGTGACCACAATGGGTGTATCGTGGTACCTGATGAAGACTTTGTATTCTTTGGGCGACACTCGAAGGGACTTTCGGTCAAAGGTATGGGTAACTGCTTCTCCTGGCACATTGTTTGCCTTTGTGAATGCTCCGGACGATCAGGACTTCATCTCCCTAGGTCGAAAGCATTCAGAAGGGTGGTTTGTTTGGTTTGTGTATTTTTAGGATTTTCTTCTTAGTGGTGTGCTCTGTGCTCCCTAGTTTTCCATAGTGAGTTAGTCAGTCATTTCTTTGGGTCTCTGACCTAAGGTGGTAAATCGCCCACTCTGTTGGTCGTGAAGACTTTTCAGTCTTCCGCTTAAAAACGTGGAGCTGCCTCTTTATAGGCGTTGTTTTTTATACCACTGGTTCGCTAGAGTCAGTGTGTGAGACTTTTACCGACTTGAATGATTCTGCAAGGGAAGAACTTGTGCATAAGATCTTCATGGAAAAATTTACTGACGATACCAACCAAGGAACCCCTTCGCAAGGGGATTCTTGTGATTTTCCTTTCTTTGTAAATGTTGGTGTCCCTTTGATGGCCACATTGTACACTGGGTTGAATGTGGGACTTCCATTTTGGTTGGGTACCATTCCAAATGTCCCTAATTCTCTTGACGCTTCTCAGTTAAGGACCTTATGTCATGGGCATCATGTTAATGTTCCTTCGTTAGCAAATTCTTCTCCTCCTTCTTCCTTCTCTAGTGAAAGTCTAGCTACTAGTAACTGGAAGTCTAAATGAAATAGAAAGAGAAAGAATAAAAAGAATAAATCACCGACCTCTACGAGTCATGTTGGAGATAGGTCGTCAACCTTTGCAAGTCATGTTAAATACCACCACCGAGCCTCTGCAATTCATTGGGGGGGAAAACAACCAACCTCTTCTTGTCATGTTGGAGAGTTGTCAACAAACTCTGCGATTCATGTTGGGGGAAAGCACCCAACCCTTATAAGTCATGTTGGGGGAAAAATTCCAGTCACTGCTAGTCATACTGGCAATATGTCTGTAGCCTCTGCCAGTCATGTTATCGACCAATCACCAACATCTGTAAGTCATGTTGGAGATGTGCAACCAGGCACTGCTAGTCATGCTGGGGGAATTGATTATGTTGAGAAGCCTAGACGGATAGGATGTAAGCCTAAGCTCCCTTGTAATATTTGCAAGGGAGATCACCTTACTCATCTGTGCCATGGCATTCTAGAGGCACGAAGATTGTGGTCTATGTCTGCAAGATCTTCTGATTATGAGTCTTCTAAGGTTGTCTTGCAACCTATTCAACTAGTGGTTGAGAAAGTGGTCATGTTGATGCAATCTTCGGTTGATCCCACTCCTCTTTTAGTGGGTGATGTGCCTTTAGACCATGTTGTCTTGCATCCTATTCAACCAGTGGTTGAAAAAGTGGTCATGTTGATGCAATCTTCGGCTGATCCCACTCCTCTTTTGGGGGGTGATGCGCTTTCATACCATGTTTTCTCGCAGCCTATTCAGCCAGTGGTTGAGAAAGTGGTCATGCCTATGCAATCTTCAGCGAATCCCACTCCTCTTTTGGGGGGTGAGGCGCCTTTAGACTATGTTTTCTCACAGCCTATTCAGCCAGTGTTTGAGGAAGTGGTTGTGTCAATGCAATCTTCGGTTGATCCCACTCTTCTCTTGGAGAGTGTCGAGTCTACCAAAGTGATCACACCAATGCAATATTTGGCCGATCCACTCTTTTGATGGGGAGTGATGTGTCTACCGACTATGATTTTAGCATTTCCAGTTCAGTACTTTCAGAACAAGGGGGCATTCCACTCACTTCGAGCACACCCCCTCCAAGTCCTAGGATGATTTCCTTTGATTGGAATGACCTTGTTGATCCTCATCTTCCTTCTTCCACACCCTTTCAAATAAGGTTTGAAGTTAATTCAAAAAACATTTACTAATGTATTGTGGATGAAAGAGAGTTCACAAGTATTTTATCCTCCTCAGCTTGGAAAGCTTTGGGTTCTCCCAAGCTTGTGTCTACTTCGCATGAGCTGATGGCTTTTGAAAGACGTCCTAGTGAATATTTGGGGGTTCTTCCTCGGTTACCTATCTCGTTAGGTGGGAAGACTGTTCTTGTCGATGTTATAGTGGTGCAAGGCCCGTTAGATTTCAATATGCTTCTTGGGCGTGATTATGTATATGCTATGAATGTTGTGGTGTCTATGCTCTTATGGGTGATGCATTTCCATCACAATGGAAGCATTGTCACTATCAACCAGCTGCCATCTGATAATCACCATCCTAATTTGGTGTTAGTTCAGGCTACCCCTTTATATGTTCCCAGTGTTCGTGTAGACTCTACCCTGCCACAGGTAAATTATGTGGTGAGGGCTCCTGCGTAGGAACTTATTTACTCATGTTTGCCTTCTCGAGATTTGGTATCAGCAATTGATCCATTGGTCTATCCAATGGGGGCATGGGAGCCCTTGCTTCCCCCTCTTGGTCAAAGTGATCTCGAGTTTCCTTTTGAGTTTGATATCGTTGTTTGTAGATCCTCAAGCCCTCGTGCTTGTGATTCTTCATTGATAGACTATGCCAACCCTGACTAGAACCTCCATATTCGTATGGAATATGGTCAGTTTACTTCTCCCTTTGTGACTAGTAACCCTCCTCATTCATGTGATTTCTCGAATATTGAATTGCCTTCGAATGAGGCTATTCTTGAATCCATGACTGTGATTTCTATACCGTGGGAAGACTTACAACGTGGTTTTTGTTTTCTTAACTTTTGGGAGACTTTCTAGGTTGACTATCGAAGAGACTCTTGGTCAGAGCCTAGAAGTGGGCTCTACCTAAACCAATACTATGCATGAGTCATAAGGTTTTGTGGTGCCTTGTACCATATTATATAGTCCAGGTTTGTTGTTTTCAAGTTTTGTATTCAGTAACACCTCTTATGTTTCCAAAGTTTCTATCTATATTGGATTTATTAACTTCTGGATGAGTGTTATTGTCCTTATATTCAAGATCTTAGACACATTTTTCTTTGACATTTGTTCATCGTATTGATCCGTTGTGACAGGTATTGACCTCAAAACTAGCATATAGGTTAGATTTTTCCCTACTTGCATTTTTGTATTATCTGTTTCCTGGTTCATTTGGCCTTAATATCGACCCCGTTGAATTGCAACACTAACCTTCCTTGTTGGTAAGTGTGTTGTACTTTATGTGGTAGAGCCTTCCTTCCATGGGCATCCTAGTTAGAACCTTGTTTTCCATTTGGTGCCCATGCCGAAGTACTTCATAGGCATGGGAGTCTCGTTTAGTTCCTCCATGACTTTGTGTTGAAGCCTCATTATTCTTCTTCATCTTTTTTTTGGATTATACCCGGAGGATTCCTTATGAGCATAGTTTGTTGTTTTTCGGGCTCATTTAAACTTTGAAAGCAACATATAATGAGATCTTATTTATTATTTTCGATTTCGTCTGGATTACTTAAGAAAATAATCCCCCCTGGAGTCTTAATTAATCCCTTTTCAGACTCTCTAAAATTGAAAATATTGTTGAGTGATCTTG
Source organism: Picea mariana (assembly GCA_032191745.1). Classification (NCBI taxonomy): domain Eukaryota; kingdom Viridiplantae; phylum Streptophyta; class Pinopsida; order Pinales; family Pinaceae; genus Picea; species Picea mariana. Next base: position 2,392 of record JASDQU011379621.1, on the reverse strand, counting down.
TTTCCCTTCACGCTCGCCAAAATAAATTTTGAAGACACATCTTTTCGACGGTAGTTTACCTCTTTTTCGGTTTGGACGGTTAACTCATGAATAAAGGTATTCCCTAGGAGCTTTGGTTCGCTAGGAAAGTATTCTCAGGCATAAGTTTAACCCTTTTTCAAGCCTAAGGGACTAAATTTTCAAAAAAGAGCCATTCTCCTTGGTTTTGGTTTTTCTCTTTTTCAAGCCTTGGAGATTACTTACGAAAAAGGAACCCCCTCGAAGTCCATAGTTAAGCTCTTTTCAGACTCCCTAAATATGAAAATATTGTCGAGTGACCTTGTTCCTTTCACACTCATTAATTGGTCCAGAACGAATATCTATTTGGCATAAGTTTAACCCTTTTTTCAACCAATAGGTTATCCAGGAAAAAGGTACACCTCGGGAGACCTGTCTCACCATGTTAAGCCCTAAATAGTGGCACATTACCCATTAATTGGGGCATATTACATTATTAATGTTATTTTATTTATGTTGGCTTGGGTCCATTAGTTGTAATTGTACCTCCTAGTCTCCTATATGTACCAAGGAGACATTTTCATTTGGAATCATCTTGTATGGGGACATTTGTGTGGTGTATAAGGAGGTCGCCCCCTTAAAGAGGCTTATTATATGAAATTATCTCTTTTTAAAGGCTTTGAGTACTTATTCTGAGCTTTTTCTATGCTATATTGATATTTGGTTCTTAACATATGGTATCAGAGCTCAAGGTCCTGGGGTTTTGTTGCTACATCTAAGACACCTTGGAATTTTTGCTATAACTTGTTTTCCACAAAGTTTCAAAAGGAACCGCTTGGAGGCTATTTAGTAGACAGATCAAGGTACATTGGGTTAAAATTTCGTAGATACAACCTGTGTAAGATAGGGTTCTGGAATCATCCTGAATTGAGTCATTGCGGAATTTTCGCTATAAAAAATTTCCTGTAATGTTTTAGACTCTAAAATATAAAATCTATTCACAGAAATTAGTAAGGTATCTGCGATTAAAAATTCATCTTTTGTGTCATCTTACATTTGTCGACACACCCTGTGGAAGATAGGGTATATGACTAGTCCTATTGACTAGTCTCAAGTAGGTGTTCCAGGTAAAACAATCATAAATTCTTCCTAGAGTATCCAAATTGAGTGATACCGATTGCATTGGATAATGGATAGTCTTTAGTAGTTCTGGTACCATTTTCATACTTTTATATCAATTATTTTGTGTGGGGCATGCTATACAAGTGAGATCTCCTGGAAAGGCCAAAAATCAGCAAGCTACGGGGAAGTTACCATAAATTCCACTTGGCACATCCAAATTTGATCAAACTTGTGGCGTTGTAGAGAAGAAATATCAGAGAACTACAAAAAATAAATTTTCATACCTAGAAGGGCCGAAATTTTGGAGATACAACAAAAGAAAGATTGTCTAGCAGAACCACCTCAAAATCAAGGTTTAAAAGTGATACTGGGCCAACATGCCACCAAAAAAGGTAACTTCTACACCAAATGAGCCGCCAGACTGTCCTACTTGGAATCTTGATAAAGGTGAAGAAATACGTAGGGACATAAATGATTTACAAAAGAAGACAGTGAAAAAATATGAACTACAAGGGATGATGGATTCAACAGAAGATAAATTGGAGACAATAATGGATACTAATATGGATGGTTTAAAAAGGGAGATCATGGAAGGATTGAAAAACTTCCTAATAGAGAGGACACCTAAAAGTGAAAATGTATCCCATGAAATTCATGATGAGGACACAAGGAAGATGAATCAAGAATGAGAAACTCCAACTTTGGGTTGAAGACCAACCACGTTCCTAAGATCGATATGAGGAAGTTTGATGGCAAGGACCTAATCACATGGATACTTCATATGGAGCAATTATTTGATCTACATAATGTGCCACATACACAAAAGGTATGAATTGCTTCTTTATATTTAGAACTCAATCAATTTGTGTGGTATCGATGGCTTTGTTCTCGCAAATCACTCGTCACTTGGACAATTTTCACGGAAGAAATGATAGCACACTATGAGGATACAAGGAGAAATACGTTCTTTATCCAATTGATAAATCTCAAGCAAAAGGGTTTAGTTACAGAGCACATTGAGAATTTCCAAAGATTGAATATAAAGGTAACAGATATTTCAGATGAGCACTTGATTGATGTATTCATAGGAACTTTAAGGGATAACATTCAACATGAGGTTCACCTTTGGGAACCCAAATCATTGGAGAATGCATTTAGGGTGGAAAGAAATGTTGAAAGTAAAAATATGTCTATGGCTACTAGAAGGACCACTCCTAACATCTATCGAGAGAATAATTCTCCTTCTTCTAAAACACCTCAACCTACAAGGTTG
>JASDQU011379620.1:13121-23839 GCA_032191745.1 Picea mariana | reverse complement strand
GCTGGACTTGCTGATCCTCTTCTAGCTTCATCCAGAGCTGTGCTTCTTTCTCGAACAAGTCAGCTGCCGCATGGACTTGTCACTCTATCTCCTTTATATGTGCTGTTGCCTCTTGTTTCCTTTTCTACTTCACTTCTGGTGGAGTGGTAGGTGTGAGCTGCTCCCGGAGATGCTCGGTCTCCTGTTGGTATTGATTGCTTGTCTACCCAATCTAATCAATCTTCTCTGTCACTGTGAGTTCGAATTTCTGCGCGTTCTTTGAGATTTTCTCGTAGGCTACAACCACTTTCTGCTCCATCCCATTCGTGCGATCCTTCTCATCTTTGGTATTGAGCTTAGCCTGCTCGAGTATCAATTCCACATTGTCTTGATTGTCCTTCATCTGCTGAAATATTGCTGTATCTGTGTGTGTGCGAGACTATACATCATGTGTAACAATGACTTACAGTTTATACAAGGCCTTGGTAGGTATCCGCATCAATACCAACGGTATTTGATCCAAGTCCTTTAGAGGTGTCTACCCCATGATTTCATCTATGCGCAACATGCTGGGTGTGATGTGAAATGTTGAGCTCAGTTGTGTTGTCATCTGTATCCTGTCCTGCTGGCTTGATCTAACTTCACCTCCTATCTGTGATGCTGGGTCAACTTTACACTGATGTCGACTACCTATGCTTCCCCGAGCTTCCTGAGGAGATGTTGTATGTGTGCCAACTCTTCCTCAATTCTTTCCCTTTGGCGCACAACATTCTCGAAATCCTCGACTGTGTGATCTTGGATCATTTGGGCCACCATGTATACATCATCCTCAGTGATCATGTATTTTGGGGGCGTTTTGTGTGCCTTTGCCTTCTTGTGTGCACCCTCCATCTGGATGACCAACCTCTTAGTCTGGCCTTGCTCTTGTGGGGTAGCACTTGATGTAGTTCCCTATACTACCTCGACCTATTTTTGCTGTATCTAGGGTGTCTGTGTGTTGTTCTAATTACTCGTCTGAGTGCCTATCTTGGATGTCCCCCTTTTTTTCTTTTGTGATTTGTTCTGACCTGTCCTTGGTTTCTTGGAAATTGGTACCTCCTCGGGCTGTGTCTATTCCTGTCTTACCTCCTCCTCCTCTATCTCTAAAGGTACTTCCCAAATAAGAACTGGAATCCTCCAGTCATCTTCCCAACCCTTAATTTCCATCTCTATGTTCACCTGTGTGATGCAATAGCGTAATTGTAGCCATTGATTGTCGGAATCTTTCCGTGCCTGGATCCACATTGCATGTTTAGTGGATTTGAAGTTGGCTATGCTTTGATACTGTGCGATTTCTTCTGGTGTTACCCTTGAAGTGTTGGTGATGTTTTCCTGTATGTTGCTGAGATAGCCTTCGAATATAGCTTCATTCAATTTTTTGTTGTTGGATTCCGAAGCGGTCCCGAGTGATAAGTATCACACTCCATGGAAGGGAGTGGGTGTAGTGGAAAAAATTGAATACTTCAGCTCCTTCCATCCAATCACGGCTATCAGGATGAGTAGCCATGAATAATGAAATTATGTCCCCAGATCCTACGCATCCTTGCAGTTGTCTAGGAACAAATTCAACAAATAAGGGGCCCAACTGAGTGTGGTGCCCTCGACACATTGTGCTATAGCTGCGACAACCTCATCCGTGAATTCCTCCTTGTGGCATTTCCTAAGTAATTTGCATGCCATAATTTTTGTGTCCATTCTTGTCGCCGTGTCATTAATATGCCTGATGATGATTCCACATGACCCCCTTTCAGTGTCATATTTCTTCTTCATTTACTCGACCAATTATTTCTCCCTTTTTTTTTCCTCCATGAACTGTGCAGGATCCTCCCCCCGTGATGGCAACCCTGTGATGTATGCAATGAGATCTACATATATGGAGACGAGTTGTTCCAGCCATAGTTATCTGCCATGTGTGACTGCGATCAACTGCTTGACATAGTTGTTTGCATATTGGCCCCTCCAAAAGTGTGGTAGGTCCAACAGACCTAGAATCTCGGTTTTGGCCAGTCCTTCTACCCACTGGATTGGTTGATTAATCGGTTCACCAAAGGGTCCTATACCCACAGTCTGTAGGTAGACTTGCTTTGTGAACTTTGGGAACTTGTCTGTTTCCGTCACATCATGGTCTGAGTACCTCAATTTATTTATGTGTCCTAACATATTTGTTGGTACATGTACCCCTTCTGGAATGTGTGGAAAGACAATGGCTGCAGTGGGTTGCCTACGCAGTGACCTAGGTACCATCTGCTTTCCCTTTCACTATGGTGGTTGACTCTAGGTTCCAACCTCCATTGTTTGTTCTTTGACATAATCCTCTTGTCAGACAGTGACATCTTCCACTGCTCCCTCTCGTGGCTGTTATGACGTGGTTGTCTGTGATCTTTCCAGTGCGACCATTTCTTCCTAGTTTGGATCCATCCCATTGACTCTTGGGGGGCTTCTTGAGGGTTTTTTGGGTGCACTTGATTGCCTCTGTCCTCATATTGTTGGCCCTGTCCCTCTTTCGGCATATCAATGTCCATACCTGCTGGTGCTTTCTGCTAGGTTTCCTCCAAAATGGGTGTGGAGCTTCATGGTGTTGTATCCAACGATGGGATTTCATCCACATTGATGACTTCTGGGGGCTGAGATGGTTGTTGTTTGATTCCATATGGTTGTGATTTTGCTCTGGTACTACTTTGGGGTTTTCTGGTAGTCTAGCTTGGTTCTCCCTTTTTGGGTGGTGCCATGGTGGTAAAGTTGTCGTTCATCGAGCTCAGTATCCTCTGCAACCTATGAAACCTTCACTCTCTTCTTTGTATGCTCTATCTCTTAGTACTTTCCCCAATTTCAAAATAACTTTTCCGCTCCCACGTTCTTGATTTGTATCAGCATCGTGTGAATCTTGTCGGAGATGTTACCATGATTCTTATTAAATTGAACTGTCGGTTCACTCGTACTTTCCATTGATTTCCCTTTCTGTCGTTAGTTGGCATGATTAATACAATGTCCTATCAGTCATTTTCGGCATTCAATTCCGATAGCTGCCGTCAATTGGTGCTTCTTTTTCCATATCCACCTTTCCCGCTTGTTTCCTCTTTGTAGTGACTGTTGGCATTGTCTCCATCGGGCTATCATTTCTGAGCATGCCTGCTCATTCTATTTTCGACACACTATGCCTCTGTTGTTACCTTTTGATGTCCTGCACTATATCTTGTTTTTTTTTTTTTACTACGTGGTGACTTTCAAGTTGCGGGTGGTCGACTGCCCTTGTACAACTTCAGTTGGATCCCATTGATCATCTCTTTGATTTTTGTACCTCCTAAGTACTTCAAATATACAACTCCCCCATTTGTGATAGTGTTTACTTCGTATGGTCCTAACCAGGGCATTTTGAGTTTTCTTGGGTGTTGAAGGGATTTACTGTCATACATCAACACTAAGTCTCCTTCCTTGAAAGTTTTCTTCTTGGTATGTCTGTCATGCCAAGCTTTGTCCCATGCTTTATGAAATTCTTGGTGGAACCTTGTTAGGATCCTATCTTCCTCCACGATCATCAGTTGATTCATCCTATCCTGTATTGCGCCTCATTCTGTCATGTTTGTAATTGCTGCTACACGCAGACTGGGTACCAAAAATTCTAGTGGCACCAGTTCTTCTTGTCCATATACCAATATGAATGGTGTTTGTCCTGTCAACTTCTTGCATGTGGTCCTATATTCCCATAATACTCCTGGTATCTTTAGGTCTCAATCACCCCTATTGACATTACGTATCTTTGTTAGTGCATTTTCAAGAATCTTGTTAAAGGCTTCTACTGTTCCATTTGCTTGTGGATGATATGGTGTACTCTTTTGATGATGGACTTCAAATTCTTTAGTCATAGCCTTAATAGTGCTATTAATGAAGTGAGTGCCTTGGTCACTCATCAAAATCCTTGGGAAACCAAATCTAGTGATCACTTGCTCAAACAGAAAGTGTGTCGCTATCTTTGCAATGCAATCTTTGACTGGTGCTGCTTCCACCCATCTTGTCAGGTATTCTGTCGCGATGATGATGTACCTTGCTCTTGTCCTATTTTCTTATGGGTGAATTGGTCCCACAAAATCTATTTCCCATTTGTTGAATACCTGCAAAGTTACCTGTGGTTGCACTGGCATCTAGTCCCTTCTATTTAGTTTACCAACCCTTTGACATACATCACATTTCTGGAAGTACTCTTTTGAGTCTCTGTGAATGGTCGGCCACCATAGTACTACCACAATGACTTCTTCACGGTATATTTTCCTGCGAAATGTCCTTTTACTATTCCCTCATGGGATTCTACTAAAATCATTGGTCTTTCATGTTCTAGCACACATCTTCCCAAGATGCTATCAACGCCCATTTTGTATAAGTGTCCTGTAATCAGCTGATAGTATGCAACCCGAACTATGAGGTTTTTCTTCTATGCGGTGTTATATTCTTATGGTGTAGTCCCTGTAATCAAGTACTGGATGATGTCCGTGAAGTATTCATCAACGATCTGGACTGAAAATAACTGTGCGTCTAGAAAGTTGTCTTCTAAATTTGTAGATTCCTCCCCGTTTGTGACCCTTGACAGGTGATCAGGTCCTGCATTCAGCTTCCCTAGATTGACTATTACTTCAAAATCAAATACTTGAAACAATAGTAGCCATCTGCAAATTCTCCCCCCCAACACTAGCTTGTTGACTAGGTATTTGAGTGTTGAATAGTTTGTGAACATCTTGAAATGTTTCCCCAATAAATAGTGTCTGAACTTCTAAAGCGTGTAGACCATAGCTAGGCCTTCCCTCTCAGTAGTGTTGTAGTTTTGATCCGATTATGACAGTTTTATGCTAGAAAAATCTATAGGATGATCAAATTCTCCTACTCCTGGCTGCGCCAGAATAGCTCCAAGTGCTATGGCCGATGCATCCACATGTGCGTAGAATGTCTTCTCCTAGTCTAGGAATACTAGTATTGGCGCGATTATCATATTTTCTTTCAACGTATCTAGACTGTGTTGACAATCCTCATTCCACTGGAACTTTGTATCTTTCCTTAGCAGTTTCTCCATTGGCGCGGTGATCTGTGCGTACCTTTTTATAAATTTTCTGTATTATCCTATGTGTCCCAATGTTGCTCTTAGTTGAAAGAGTGTTTTTTGTGGTGGCAGGTTAACAATTACTGCGATCTTGGCAGGATCTACTAGTAAACCTTGCTTGCATACTATATGGCCCAATAGTATCCCAAAAGGTTTTCCGAAGATGCACTTCTTGATGTTTAACAATATTTGGCACTGCCTGCATCTTTCTAACATCATCCACAAGACCTCCACATGGTCTTTCAACATAATACATACTATCCAATCGTCCAAGTATACCTCTAGAAATTGGTGGATAAATTCTTTAAATGCAGCTCTGACTACTCTAGAAAATATTGATGGTGCATTTTTCTGTCCAAACGACATGACTGTGTACTGGTAGGATCCCCATTCTGTATCAAAGGTGGTCTTGTATATGTCTTTTGGTGCTATCTTGATCTGATGGTATCCTGAAAATTCATCGGTGAATGAATAAACTTCTTGTCCTCCTACGTTTTCCAACACCTCATCCGTGAATGGTGTGGGGAATGGGTCATGTAGGCACGCGTCATTCAACTTCCTCAATTCGACACATATTCTTATCCCGCCTTGTTTTTTCTCCTGAACTATCATCGGGCTTATCCATTCTGATTCTTCCACAAGTTTTATGATTCCATCTTCGAGCATCCTATTGATCTCAGCTTTGAATTTTTACTTATATATCGAATTTAGTTTGTATGGTCATTGTCTGATCGATCTTGCCTCAACTCTGAGTGGTATCTTCATTTCACCTAGCTCTCCTTCTATGCCATTCATTTCTGTGAGTGTTGTGGGGAACAGGTTGCTGTACTCGCGCAGTAACTCTGTTATGATTTCCACTGTTTTCTAACCCCAGTGGTCTCCAATGTTGGCCATTTTGAGATTCTCAACTGTCCCAATGTTGAATTTCTTCACCTTGATCAACACAACAATTACTTCTGATTCTAGAGGTGGACCTTCCACTTCTCTTTCTCCTTCATCTTCCTCAATCTAAATATCATGCGGATCATCTTCATATGGTACTTCTTCCTACACATGGTAGCATGACAAAAGTTATTTCACTGTCTGTCTGTTCCGTTGTTTTTCCTCTGTTATGAGGTCAACTTCTAGTTCCTTAATGAATATCACCCCTCTTATTTGCTTAAGTTCTGCATCTATTTTTGGGTTCTCATGTTCAAATGAGAAAGTGACTGTAAATTTATGTTGTAGTATTGTCCAACTCATAGTTCCTCTGTGCAGTTCCTGGTCCATATACCAGTTTGCTGGGATTCCCTCTAAGGTGTGTACAAAATGATGAGGCCATTCCTCTAGTGGTGTCATTTTCCACAACGCTCTGCACTTCTCCAAGTGTTCCACTAGTGCCCCCTGTCCATCATACTTCTGCTACTGGTTGCTTCTCTATTATGTGCCAAACCTTATGCGTAGTAACCGCTTACATTGGTACCAATATTTGATTGTTTCCTTATGTGCGCCTCACCATCTTGTGGGTGTGGCCTTGACTGCTATATCTAATACTAAGATTCTATGATTTTCTAACACTTCATCTTCGTAACGTGTCAAGAATGCTTCTAGATAATTTATCCCATGGAAACTAGTGGTTCCATTATCTTCGTACCTACCCATCTTACTGCATGGTCTATTCTTGTGCATATTCTTGTGTAAAATTCGTGTAGCCTCTGTTGCTAGTTATCTAAACCCGTATCTGAGTTTGACGCACATGAATTAATGCTCTATCAACTGAGTGTCCCATATGTAGTTGGGTTTACACAATCCTCATCTCATGCTGTTGTTATGTACAACTGGATAATGTCCTCTAAGTCCAAGCAAGTAAGCTCTACGAACCTTTCCCCTTCTGATGGGTCTAATGGCGCAATGACCCTGTATTCTCTTGACTCCAAGGTCATTTTTAGTGTCTTTAAGTTGATTATGGCCTGGTTATCAAACGCCCAATCCAAGCCGATCAATTTTGGGTAAGGTGTTGTGCCATCCACTATCTCTATTACTTTGAAGTCAACTTTAGTGGACACTCCATCTAGGTCTATTGTTACCCCTTTTAGTCTCCCAATTGGTAAAACTCTGTGCTAATTTGCCAATTTCAGCTGAACGAGTGAATATCCTAATGTGGGCTCTCCCATACATTTCCATGTCTTCTTGGGTAGTACATTGACTTTGGATCCTAGATCCAGTCTGATATCTCCCATGTTGAAATCTCCAAATTTGGTGTTCAACCTGAACTCCCTACTTGTTCTTCTCCTTGTATGTAGGTGATTGACTGTTTTTTGTTCTATCTTTTCTTCTATTTCTTTGCTACATATTTCTAATATATTTTGTAATACTTTGATAGAGGATGGATCATTTAGTAATTTTACACATGCTTGTAAAAATCCTTTGATTGTACTTACTTGTCCAAGGGGATGCATTTATTTGGTATGATCCAACAATGGAGGCATCTCATATTCTGGTACTTCCTTAATATGCTGCGTGGTTGAGGTCGACACAATCTCAGACTTCATAAATTCTTGTATGTCTTGCTTAAATATCTCCTTCTTGTTCTACGCATCGAACTGCTTCCTTGGTTCGAAATTCTTCTTTACCCATTAGTGTTGTACTGTCTCTTGTCATACTGCGTCGTTTCCTGTTTTATCTCCTCTGCGCATAACTATGTTGATGTTTCTTCATTCATTCCTCTCTTTTGCTGAAATTCATTAAACATTCTAATTGTTCTGATTCCTTTTTTCCTGGATATTCCCTAATAACGTAGGACATTATTCCGTGTCATGATCCAATGCACGGAAATACATACAAGTCGCCGGTGGAAGTGGACATTCTCTTGCATAATTTCCTAGCTGTTGAAAATTGTGGCATACCACTGGTCCTCTACCTCTTCCAAAGCCTCCTCTTGTTTGTCCTCTGCCTCTGCAGCCAAATCAATCCCCTCGTGGTGCATTATACTAAGGTGCCTAGTTATATTGTGTGGTATTGTAGTGGGGTTGCACTGTGTTGTACTGTGGCTGTGCTGTGTTATATGGTTGCTGCATAGTATTATACTGCTGCTGCGCAATGTTGTATGGGGCTGGTACCTGGTTAAACTACGGTGCAGCCAGACCGATCATTATTTATGCCTGCACCCTATATGCATATGATTTCCTTTCTCTCATCAACTCCATGGTTCTACAGTCTTTGTCATCATGGCCTACTGACTTGCAAAATTTGCAATATGAACTCTTTGAGGGTGTCTAGTACTTCTGCATAATTGGGCAGGGATATGTATCGTGGCCCTGTTTCTTATATATTTCTCACCATAGTCCTCCTGTTGGTAACATATTTGGAATTCCCGCTGCCATGTACTGTGCGAATGTTGGACATTCATTCTTATGGTGTCCTTTTGTCCTACATGTGGTACACCAAATGACTTCTCATTTGTCCTTAATTTTGTTCTGGTTTAGCTGGAACATTAATTTCTTTAGATCCTCCTTCAAATCTTTGATGGCTGGGTTTGTCTTCTGGTATTGGTTTTATTCTATTTGCAAGGCTGCCTACAGAGCCTTTGCCTGCGTCTGGAACTTTTGTTGTCGTAGTGGATATTTTAAGTGTGGTAATAGTGAATTGAAGAACATGTGCCTGTGCTGCATATCTGTCATGAGATATTTCAACTTTCCTTTCAGTGGCTTGAATCTATGGTTAATATCCCATACAAATTCTCCTGGTTTTTGTCTAATTTCTATCATCTCGTTCATGTATTGGTCCTCTGAACTTGACTTCTGAAACTCATTTATCAACAATTTCTTGATATCTGCGATCGTTCTGGTTGTCCCTAGTGGATTGTTTGTAGTAAAATCATATACCAATCCAGTGCGTGATCCCTCGGTGTGATAGCTAGCTATGAAAGTTTAGTGTCCTTGTCTATGATCTATTTTTCTTCCCATATCTTTTCACAGATAAACAGGTGCTTTTCCGGGTCCTTCAACGCTTCTCCTTTGAATTCTGGTAACCTGATGGTGGGAATGTGTCCTGCCATCCTAAATGCCGAACAACTACCTCCCCGTGGTGTAGATACTTGACTAATCCTTCCTGAACTAGCTCCCCCATTTGTTGTTCCTTGTGTAGATGTACTTCCTGATGTCTTCTTTCTCCCAAAATTCAGTTTTCGAAATGGTGGTGTTATTTTTGGTGTGTTGGTCACACATGGGTTTATGGGTTCCACACTGACATTAATATGGATAGGATTGTTGCCTTCTCTTCCCGCTCTTGGACCTCTTGTCTTCCTCTCATATGTTTCGCACATGATTTCCTCAATATTCTCCATAGCCCAGAGATCCTCTACCTCCTCTTCACCAGTTGCCAAGCCTTCCCTCGCAGATACGACTCTCTTCTTGGTGTTCACCTTGTATTGGTAGGGTACTCCACTGTGCATCTTTCCAGCTGTCACTATGATCTGCTTGATCTGTTCACTATCCATCATTATTGGGTCCAAGGCTTCATCCTTCTTTCATTTATCTCTTTGTCCTTTTATTTCTCCTTTTTCTGTCAGTGCTTCCCCCCTTCCCCCATGCACACAGGGAAGTTTAGCTATCTGAATCCATTGTCATTACACCTTTGTTATAAAGAAATATCTTAATAGAAGTATACATCAATATAATATCATTATTGTCGGATCCGATTTGTTGCATGGTTGTCTTTCAACCTCAATGTCCACTCCTTCAATAAGTGTGGAAAATCACAGAAAAATACTTCATGCAGATTAGTAAACACATACTTCTTAAGATATTGGTGCAGTGTTACTCTAGGGTTTTTGTTATCTTGCTGCACAAACTCTAGCTCCTTTGTTTTCAAACCTCTCTCTATTTCCTCTTTTACGTGTCTCCACGGTATAAAAATTCCCTTCTATTTTTTCATTCTTTTTGACACTTTTGTCCCAGATCTTACATTCTTTTAGTAGTTTTTCAACATATCAAACATTCTTTTAAAATATCTTTCACATAACCATTTTTTGGTTTCTTATCTAAGTTATACCTTTAACATGATTGACCCAGGTCTAGGTCTACTGGGGATCCAACAAAGCCTCTAAAACTATCGACCTTCCTAGTAAACCGGAAGGCAATGCAACACACATAGTGCACTCTGCAGTCTCACCCGAGATAGTATTAATGGGTGACTGCAATACTCAAGTGCTTGCATTCCAGGAATGAATGGGGATCTGTGACTCTCACGCTGTGAGTCCTATCTAAATATTAAAGAAATATTCTGTCATTTTCATTCGTGCATGTAATGTAACTAGATCCATTGATTCATTCATACATCATTCTAACATTTACTCATAGACAGTAAAAGAGATAGAAACATTCAATCGCATAAAATAGGTTTTACCATGGTTCACCCCCCTGGGGTACGTCTACAAAGATCTGGCTCTCTAGCTCTTTTATTATGGCAGTTCCAAAACTACAACTCCACGCGCTTTATAACTCATTCTCAGTCAAGTCGAGATAGAATATGAGGCAAACTAGATCACACTAGGCTCCTCAGCCTGTGATCTAACCCTCAACATATACAATTCAGACCCTCTACAACCCAACAACTTACAAAATGGGATCGGATT